>JAPMOQ010057095.1:503479-514527 GCA_026543055.1 Argiope trifasciata | reverse complement strand
TCTACCCTCCTCCATTGTTGTGAGATCACTCCACTGGACATTTTTAGCGGGGGAAATACTTGAGATAGTACATCCAATAACATACATTGTATTGATTTAGCCAATTGTTTTCATATGACCGCTAGATAGTCATTATTTGATAATCATTTCACCTTACTCTTTATTTGACCTTGAACTATATTCGAATGAAATTTTCAAAATATAACTTTAACATCATTCAATGGGAAGAAAAATATGACTGTATCTCCAACCACATTCACTGTACTTGTTATGCTAATTTTGTCCTATGAAAACCCATGATGCATAAATATGTCGTTAATTTTCACCTGCCGCCATCATTTTTCAGTTGCAAAATCGTAAAATAATAATAATAAAACATCGTTTTTTAAAATATCGATACGTAATTTGGCAGTCGTGATTGTTTCAAACCAGTTTAAACCAGCTAATGACTTAATTTAATTAAGACAATTCGTAAGAATTCAGAAAATTGAATGCCTCAAAAGCAATAAATCGTCAATATGTTGCTTATGCATTTTGAGGCTTCAAAAACCTTAAACCAAAACAATATCATGTCATGTGAAAAAAATATCGGAAATACTAACTAATTCAACAATAACAAAGATTTTGTTAATTAATCGCACCACTTTACAAGCATAACTGAACAATTACTATTTTCATGTTTATTGTAAAAGAGTAATCTATACTTATAATAAAGCTCAATGTGTGTGTGTGTGTGTTGGCGCTCTACAGACCAGACCGTTGGACCTACAGCTACCAAATTTGGTACATGTATACCTTGGAGGTCGGGAATGTGCACGTCGGAGCCCCTTTTTTCGAATTTTTTATTAGAATTTGAATTAATTAAAATTTAAGCGAAATTTCGACGATTTTCCGCTATAACTTCCGAAAATATTATCGCACAAACATGATTTTTACATCAATTTAAAGATTAAAAAATTAGCTTTCTAATGGTATCAGTGTTTTAATGTATAACTTAAGCTTCTATTTTTAACGAATTTTTAAAGAAATATTTTAACCATGTTTTACAACAATATATTTTGGACAAAACAATAAAATTTAATCTGCACGAGCACGTCAAGGGGGAAAAATTAGGTTTTATCAGCGTGTTGCCATCCTATTGACGGAAGTTCAAACTAAAAAAAACAACTATTATTGCAAATTAAATGTAAGAAATGCAACTTTTAGCACGTGACTGGATAAAATAGGAAAAATATAATATGTGACATTTTCTAAAATAAATAATGAACGAGCAAAGGGAAAAAATAGCTTTTATTAGCTCTGTTGAAATCATACTGACAGAAGTTCAAATTAAAAAATAAATTAGCTATGATTACAAATTAAATCGAAAAAAAATGTAACATTCACCACGTGATTGGATGAAATTAAATAAATATTAAATGTTATGTTTTCTAAAAAAGAAATACAAGACAAAGGTTTCTATGATCGTTTGCAACATCTATATCATTAATTTAGTAAATCAGTGTTACGTGACTTTCGAAGTTTAAGTATATCTGGCATAGAAATTATAAAGAGAGCAAGGCACATAAGTATTTAATTGAAAATCTTAGACCCCATTACTCTTGGCGAACCAGCTGGTCGCCAAAGGCGTCTAGTCTAAAATAAAATGATCTTTTGTTGTAGTAAAATTTAATTCTCCGAAATTGGTTCATAAGAATAAATTGATAGTTTGATTAGCGAATAGCTGGTCATAAAATTCGGGTATATTTATCGATTTAGTTTCGCACACAGAACAAATCATTCTCCTTCAATCACGGTCTCAATGTGGAAGAAACGAAGCGAAATTGAAACAATATCTGTTTGATTGTGCAGAATTGTTATCGAATTAAGAAACGATCTTTATTCCTGTTAAGTTCAAGGTCCATTTATTGAATGAATTTATCTTTAACAAAGCGATTTAAAAACTCTGATAAATGAATAAAGAACGAGAGTTCAACTATCTCATTAGATTAAAAATAATTTATCACACTTATTTAAAGATTGTTACTCTAAAGATTTACGGGAATATTCTTCACAGATTGCGATAAAAATTTTCAGAATGCAGTTTTCTGTGTATTTATTTGCTGTGGAGAGATAACGAAATGAAGAAATACACTTAACATCGTTAGCTTTGTCATCATCAATCAAAATAAATAAGCTCTCTTAAGAAAAAAGACAAAATTCAAAATGAAATCTACGATCCCAAATTTCAAATTATCGTGTGAGAACACTATTATTTAAGTCAATTCGTAAGAATTCAGAGAATGGATCATTTGGAAATCTAGTTGTGAGTTTAGTTGGAGATAAATCGCCAAATGTGACAACCTCTTGCTTTATTTTTTAATAATCCCAAAGGCGAAAAATGAATGCCTCAAAAAGTGATAAATCGCCAGTTTGTTGGCTACTTCTTTTGAGGCTTCAACAATTTATTGCCTATGCATCTTGAAGCTTCAAAAAATCCAAAAAACAGTGCATAATTTAAAATGAACTAACCGGACTGTTAACGCTTGTATTGGCACAGTGATTCATGGGACTTGATTCCATTGGAAATGCTCACGTATACAATGGAGGGGATAAGTTTAAAGCTATGGAAATGACACAACTTTAATGTCTGTCACCACTTGATACTTATAAACCTTTTGTTTATGAAATCATGAACATAATTTTATGTAAGAGGTTTAATCAAAATTAAATCAACCGATGATCCAATAGATCCAGCTGGTGTTCAAAGGATGTTAGTCTATTCATACAAACCCTCTCGCCGATGTTACAATATATATGACAAACAGATATTTACTTCCTTCTTTATTCTTAATGTCAATCTTCCATTAAACTCTATATACGATGATATGCACGCAATGCGAATCCAACTTAAAAGGTACAATAACGAAATGTAACGACAATTAAACCTATTACCATCGATCAAAAGCCTCTTTCTTGTCAAATAAGCATTTATATTCAAATATTCTTTTATTGTCGGGGTCTTTTGTGGGAACAGGATCTTTTCAAAAGTTACCATGGTGAAGCCGAAAGCACAAAGAAACAAATATTTAAGTGAATTGTGTACTAATTTTTTCTCTCCGCTCAGATGAAACGTGGTAGACCGGTGATTACATTGAACATCGTTATCTGGGGCACTTTCCATCTATGAAGAGAAAAGAATTGTTTGCCTTTCAAAAGTAAATGGAAAAGACACAGAACTGTTAAATAGAAAAGACCGCCATTTTTACTTTCTTTCTTTTCCGAAAATTCTGGAAACAATAAAAAGAACAGTGCACAGAGCTCAAATTGCAGTGGAAGGAGGGAAAATACCCAAAAGAGACTTCATTTCGAAGCACTCTTAAAAAGTTCCATTACAGACTTCGTTTATTGTTTGACATCACTGCGTGTTCTAAAAATAGAACAGATTACCCTTTCATTCTCCGACTTTTGTTTTTTTCCATTCCCTTCAGTTTATTTACCTATTCTTTTACCTAAGTTTATTTACTGGAAGTTTTAAGCAAAATGAACGTCGTTAATGAAAACGAAGAAAAACGCAATAACAGTTTGGCTCTCTCAAAACGCCGCTCTTCGAAGAAAATGAAATATCTGGCAATGCTATTATTCTGTAATGAGTGTTGCCATTTAACGTTTACAAATTATGAATGTCAAGTTCTGGTAGAAAAGTTCGAGGTTCTGGTCCATATAATTCTTTATGCTTTTGCTTAAATCGAATATTATAATTCAAGTAATTTACGTTGTATTTTGAAAATTGTATGGCTTTGATGGCAACTAATTTTGTTAAATTATTATCCTTATGCTCCATGAAAGAAAATAATGGATACTTAAAGAAAGTTAATGTGAAAGGTTGCACAGGAATGTGATAATTATTTTTCTTTTAGCAGTCAAAATTTAAGAATTTCAAATTTTAACTATTATTAGCAAAAATTAATAATTTCTATAACAGTCTTCCTTGAATATCATAAAGGCTTTTTAAACATTAACAATTATTCTCCAGCTAGAATAATAATAACAATTTTTAATGCTTTTTTAAAAAGTTATTTCTCTTCCAGAATCAAATTTAATGTCAAGATTGCGGACGACTTGAACTGTTTGATGTGCAATGTAATTAGTAATTAATCTACTTGATTTAACAATTATTCTACTCAATTAACACGAATTTAGCAATTAATATTGATATTTTTTTAGCATTAATAGCTCGTTATAAATTTCAAATTAAATAACAATGATTTTTAAGAATTCAGTTCTGAAACTTTTCACTAATTTTTTTCCCTATGAGATAAGTTTTTTTTATCAGTACTGTTAGGAATTAATATTGATATTTTTTTAGTTTTATTAGTTCGCTATATATTTTAAATTAAATAACAATGATTTTTAAGAATTCAGTTCTGAAACTTTTCACTTATTTTTTTTCTCAGGCGATAATCTTTTTTATCAGTACAGTTAGCAATTAATATTGATATTTTTTTATCATTATTAGCTATAAATTTCAAATTAAGTATCAATGATTTTTAAGAATACAGTTCTGAAAATTTTCATTAATTTTTTTTCAGGAGATAAGTTTTATTTTTTTATCTATACTGTTTTTGAATATCAATAAGTTACATGTATCATATGTCATAATAAAAGGCTTATTTTTACATCTTACAATATTTTAAGATGAATTCCGTTAAGTGTTAGGAGACAGTGAATGTGAATTGACAATGATGAATTGAATCGACTTGATTACGCTAGTCGAGCGCAATCTTTATTGATTGTGTCGAATGAATCACGTTTATTGCATTCCATTTATTGAAATTCCTGTTAGGTAGATAACTCAGTGTCGATAAAAGTAGTGTCTTAAGAAGCAAAAAGAAAGAAGAAAAATGAAACGTCTTCTGATATTAATTACTTAATCTTGAAAATATTTTTTTATTTATTTCAGTATCATAGAAAGTACAGAAAAAGCTCTTTATTCGCTGGGTATATGTTCCATAAATATGCCGCGAATACAGAAAACGTGAATACGGAATGGTTATTTATATGGGATTACAGGGAATACGTTCATAGGTGACAAAATAAAAAAAAATGTATAAAAAATCAATTTAATTGAAGTTTTTGAACATTTTGATTAATATCTTAAGGCTTAGGTAATGGTTTGAAGAATTTTGTAATTTTCTCTGCTTGGCAGTTTTTAAAAGCTTCTTCCATTCAGACTGATACGCAGCAGTTGCAGTAGCAATTTGCCTCTTAAAAATAAGACTTCGCTCCACAGACGGATCAATTTTCATAAAGAAATCGCAAAGCTCATTTGCCATTTTTAAACCTTCACCAAGATTTTTCAAATGAAATGCCACGTTTCCAGTGCTTGTTAAAGCCTTTTCTTCAATGGGCCGTGGATTTAACATTTCCTCCAAGTCGGTTTCAGTCAGATCTTCATCTTGCGATTCAAGCAATTCCTGAATGTTACTTGATTCTATCTGTGCGAACCCAACTCGTCCTATTCCATGCGCGATTTCGGCTATGTTTGCCTTTAACAACATACTTTAGACAAAGTTGTAATAAAATTTATTTTACTTTTTTTATTAGTCCATTTGACTGCATTTACAAAGGATATTGGGTTGGATACCTATTGGAATCCTTTTATTATTATGTATGTACTTAGCGAATAAAGAAATTTTTAGCCGCGAATATAGGAATTGGGTCGCGATTTTTAATCCGCGAATGAAGGAATAAGGAGCTTTTACTGTATATACATAAAACGCTAACGTATTAGGCACAAAGTTCCTTTTTAACCTGTAAAAAACAAATCGTCATTTATGGTTTGGTTTTTAGGTTTTATGTAATTTTTTTCTTTTAGCGCAAGAGACGTGTTTGGCTATATTGCGCCAATCAAAAGGTAAAAGTATAAAACATATTTTTAAAAATATCTTATTTGTTAAAAAAAAAACCCCACAGATGTGACGAGATAAAACTGTGTAAAATTGATGTAAATAATTTTTTTGGTAATTTGAAATTTCTATCTATGAGTCATGAAAATTTTATACAATGGTGTATAAAACAAGAACTTAATTAGCAATGCTTAACACAAACAGAATAGAAACAACTAAATGCCCGTAAAAAAACAATAGTTCTTAAGAATTTAAAAATATTTGGGTGGTATTTTCCACCCATCAAGTCTTGTAATGCTCAGGACGAGGTAAAAAATCGAAAACGATAAGAATTAAAGACAGGGCAGTCAATTAAAATATGATGAATAGTAAACTGAACTTAGCAGCTGTGTCACACAGGCGCATTTTCGTCAAAAATTAGATGTTTGTGGGTGAAACGTGTATAGTAACTACACTATTAAACTGCATTTAATTCAACGTTTAGAAATGTCAGGAGGCGAACTCGCCGTGTCTCCGAAACCTCAATTCAATCATGTAACAGGAATTAAATGTAAAGCCATATAATTGACCTCCAACCCACTCATAGACACACGGATAAACCACGTAAAACTGAATGATCGGACCGCCACTATTGCAACACTGGCGGGAACTGTGGTTGAGTCCAAATGACCATCATCGACCACGGTGTAACTTTCCCAGTAGGGAGTACGTCCCGTCATAGATGGGAGGATCAAATTCCCACCCATTATTGTAACCACCTTGTTGGTGAGATCTATCTCATCCTCAATTACGAGGTGTCCCCCGGGGGTTGAATTAGAATGAAAAATTAGACATCAAATAAAAGATTTAATCGAACTCGAAAATGAATTAACCGTCTCCGTATATAGGTAATAGTTACGATTTGCCTATGGCAATAGATGCATGTAAATTATATCTACATTACCTCAAAACTCTGAAAATTGCTTTTTTAATTATATCAATTTCATTCCCGTACAACTATTACTTTATTTTAAATATTTTTTTGTATTTAATTTGATATACAATTAGTGACAATATTTTTAATGTTATGATTGGAATTCAAAGTGATCCATCACATCATGCAATTCCATTGTTTTACTAATATTAAAAATTAAGATTAAAAGAAGCAGATTCTTTGGATATTAAATTTCAAGCAGGGTTTTGATTTCCATTTTTATTTCATAGAATATGCATTTTCTTTTTAACCTGCTTGTACAGTGATTTGTAAAATCTGGTTCAATTAAAATCATGTTGTTTAGTCATATCAAATAATAAAAAATACTTTATAAAACAATTCGTTTTTATATTAATCATTTAACAGAACAAAAAAAGCCGATAACCTGGGCTCTGAGTTAACAAGTAGGTCGCTAAAAGCAGTTTTTTTAAAAAAATCACCTTTGCTCCTTAAATTTCTAACGTTCTTGAATGCAAAAGAATTACTACCTCTATTAGTGTGCAACAATAATATCGATATGAAATAAATGAGTGAATACAAATGACATGCAAATATTGATTAAGATATTAAGTAATTTTAAAAATTATCTAATCGATTAATAATATCGATATTAATGTAACGATACGTATTTTTTCGATACGATTAAGTAATTTTTATCGATTAAATAGTTTTTTAAAATTACTTAATCGATAATGAAAAGAAGATGTTTCAGTTCAGGCAGCTCTAATGTTTATAGGGTGAATATAAACATGATCATCTTCATCTGTAATTTTTGACATGAATAAGGCAAAAATAGTTAAAAATATTTTATAGTTAAGACTTGACTCTACAACTTACAAACTTAGATAGTTACTTATGTAGAAAGATGTCACTAAAAAAAGGGATTTCAAAATTTGATTTAAGTTTTTATTTTATTTAATTGGTAGTATTTTTCTTCTTTAACACTGTAGCATATTATTGCGACCCTTTTTTACACAATTTTAAGATTTAAATAATAAACCATTCAATGACATCAGTTTTAATTTCTTGCCCTTTTTACCCTTAATTTTAATAAATGTTTAGAAATATAATTTAATTATATTTTATAACAATATCTTATATTATTTGACCTACAGCATCTATATATGAATTTAATTATACATGTATTAAATATTAAATACTAGCTAATATACGGCGCATTACTGCCTCCGAAAAAAATAATATTAAGTGCAATAAATCAATAATTTGGCAATGTTTTATCGAAATAGAATGAACGGTGCGACAGTATATAAAACACGAACAAATATTCACTTTTATACATAAGATTTTTTTAAATTATAAAACTTGGTGCTCTTTCAGAATGATAATAAAAGAAACAATTTATTGTATCTCGTGAAGCGTTTAATATTCGTTCAGAATCCTCAAATTTAATTTTAGAACATATGATTAAAATATGTTTTTTCAAAATTGATTAAACATAGAAAACATATTGTTACTATAAAATCATTAATATAGTTGAAACGATAATTTTTGAAGATGGAGCAAAATTATTTGTGCTACAATATTTTCAGTGGTTACTGCAAAAAAAGCTAAAATTTCAATTAAAATTTAAAATCCCCAGAGCTGGTCTCCCCGAAAACGTTCTTGCAGAATCTGTAATAAAGTTGTTACCTCTGAGAATGACTTGCATGATATTTGGATACTATTGCTACAAAATATTAACCTTGAACTTGGATTTGGCATTTCTACAGAATCTATTGTCTCCTCGGCGAGTTATTTGGAAATTAATCCTCGATAAATAGATTCATTTGATATTCAACTTTTTTTAATTTTAGATAATTGTACTATACCTATAACCATCCCGTAGATGTAAGCAATAAGCTGACCAAGTTTCATTGTAATCGGAAGAACGGTTTATATCTGACGAACATATATTAATGCCGGATTTATACTCGGCCAGTAGGCAGCGCATGCGTAGAAAGGCTGAAAAATGCTGTTCAGTCGATGGCAAGCTGTCACTAAACTACTACCTGAAACTAGACGCCAGCATGAATGAGGTACAATGTTGAAAAAAAATAATGGCAATACACTCATGTAATGCATGTAAAAAAGCCTTTTGTTCCAAGGAACATTTCGAGAAATTTCACAAAGATTTGTAATTTTAATTTTCCTATTTTTTCAAATTTTTGTAACACAGACATTTTGCAACCCCCTTCCTCCTGTTTCCACCCTTCAGTTAACTGCAGACAAAATGAATCCAAAATGTTTTTTATACAATCCCAATAAAAGAAAATCTACCTTATGATGTTTCCTGTACTGGTTACTCTGGCTGTAAACCTTAAGAAGCCATGTATCCACATGAGGTTGCAATGGGATTTTGTCCTATACATAGCATGTATCCACTAGTGGTTACATGGTACGCAAGGGGTTAACAGATCGTGAATCATGATCAATGACAAGGACGACACTCCATACATAATCCTATTAATTTATGCACTTACATCCTTTTTAATTTTTATGCTTCATTGGCATGAGAAAAATTTGACCCAAGATGCCCAATTCAGAATGAGCCAGACTCATTACATAACAGACCAATGAAGAGTCTCAAGCCATCCTATTATAATAGTTAAGAACCTGCTAACCTCCTTAGTTTAACTTACTAATCTATCACTGATGTCACGTTAATAGTAGAACTGATTGATTGGCGATAAGCTGGCGACAAATTGGCTGAATGATCGATAGCGACAAATTGGAGAACCTTAGAGACAAAGCAAGATCATTATATATGATATCTATTATATGCATACGATAGGAGTGGTCGAATTTTCCCTGTATAATTGTGCATAGACAAATGGCAAATCCACTTACGATTGAGATAAGTGTTCAGTAACGGCGATTTTTAAACAACAGAAATGAAATCTTGTTACAATTCAAGCTACAACGCGTATGAACCCAGTGTATAGGAATTTCGTTGAAATAATTTTGCTGCTAACTTAGAAAAGTAATGAATCTAACATTTACGCTTTTAATAGAGATATCACGCCATGAACTGTTGGTTCTCTGTTAACAAAAATCGTGTACACAAAAAATAAAACATATTTAAGATAATTAAAATTAATACTGCTTTAATGTCTGATAATTTCAAGGAGTTATGGTCTTGACATTTCATCTGCACGATTTTAAATAAAATTTTAATATAACCAATATTCTAGTCGAACCCTTTAGTCGCCATAGTACTCAATATGATGGTACAAAATGCTAAATTAATTGTACAAATCAATATGATGGAGCGATAGCATAAGAGTTTTTAATTTTTATCTGAGGTTTCTTTGTTGATTCAAGCAGTGTAATTCTTTGCAAAAGTTTAAACATAGATTTATCGCTCTATTACGATCTTCAGTTTAATATGCATACTTACTGTTTTGACAGAGATAATATATCTTATTTGAATTTTTTTTCTCTCTGTGTGTAAGATAAAAGATACATATTTGTTTCAAAAATAAAATAAAATAATTTGTTCATAAAACAATGATTCACCGAATAAATCGGGTTTTTGGTTTTGAGCCCATTTTTTTGACATCCAGAAATCAATTTCGTAATTGGCGTTGATAGTCAAAAAAAAATTATTCAGACAAACCGGAACGAGTAGTCTTCACGAAATTTTTTTGCATGCTCACCAATAAGCTTTATCCTCCTATTTCTGCATATAATTGGAGATCTTTGGTAATGTAACTAACATTTTGCAAAGCACTGGTGAACAATAGCTACAAAATAAAGATATTTGGCGAGAATTGAAACTTTTTACAAAATCTCTCGAGCGAAAACTTATTTTGAATGTATTTTTTCTTGCCGATTGTAACTGAAATTTGGCACTGAGTACAGCTGTAGTCAAGAATCACAAATGAATTTTCAAAGTATGTAAGTCATTTCGCTTACACATGCGAAAATACAGACTGACAGACTATCAACCCTTTGATAGATGGTTTAAAATTATATAAGAATACGCATTTTATCAAATTTTGTAGTGTATGTGTACTAAATTTTATTTATCTAGCTCTTTATGATTTGAAAAGCTCTTTTAGATTTTTATTTATTTAAGTCATTGCGCTTACACAGGCAAAAATACAGACTGACAGACTATCAATCCTTTTACAAATTTAGTTTAAAATTATTTAAGAATATACATTTTAGCAAATTTTGTAGTGTAT
>JAPMOQ010057095.1:454902-470321 GCA_026543055.1 Argiope trifasciata | reverse complement strand
TTAAAAATATCCTGTGGGAACAAATCCCAGAAACAATTTCATTGTAAATTTGTTCAAGATTAAACAAAAATTCTACTGTTTATAGAGGGGCCGCGTCAAAATTTTACACAAAATAGGGTCTCAAATCGAAATAATTTGTGCACAACTGTATTAGAACATTACAAAGTTCATCTGAAATGCCTCTCTTGATACATAACCACATTTCAAAATAATGCGATCTTTCTGAAGAACCAGTACTGACATGTAATAACATTTCAAAATAATGAAATTCATCAGAAAAAAAATAGTCATAATCTGTAAAATGTCGTGGTTGTCTAACTAAAATGTAATAAAAATTAATTTTTAATATGTAATAACAAAAGTAAAAAAATTTAATTAAAAAATGAAAAAAATATTTCAATCTGTAACATTAATTCTAACGAAAATATCGTCAACTGTTGAACAAAAACTCTGAAACAACTCTCTTAGAAAATGAGTAGGAAAAAGTAAAAGAATTCATTTAAAAAAAGATTTTTATAATTAAAATTTTCTAATTTGAACATGACATAGAGCTTAAGATGTTGAAGCAGTAAATCTTTTTACGGAAATAAAAATTTAATAGCTTGAAGGAAGTTTTCTTTTGAAAAAAGAGTATGTTTTTCGCTTTTTTAACAATTAATGCTTCAATTTTATTTTTTAAAAATAATTTATCCACGTTAAAAGAAGTTTTTAATTCAGCATTTTTTTTGCATTTTTCAATAACATTGTGATAAAATAAATTCAGAGGTATTAAAATTTTTCAAATAAGCACATAAAAATGTCATTTTTTTTCAAGATTTCAATTAAAAGAGATTTATGTTTTCTTATAAAAAACATCAATATTACTTTGTCTATTTCTTAATAACAAAGGCAAGTGAATATTTCAACAGAAATTATTAGTGAATGTATCTCCTAATTATTTTGTAGCTCAAAATTGTAAAGTCTCCGATCGAAATTAATTTTCCACAACATTTATCAATTATTTGCGGAGCATTTTTCAAATTTTAGGCTCAGCTCAGGTGTCATCCTCGTCCTCATCATCTGACCGTGGTTCAAAATTACGAGGTCCTTCTCGTGTGTCGTCGTGTTGCTTTACAATGGGACGTTAAAATGGCTAAACTCAACTAAACCTCCTCTCAAAACCACACCACAACAGTGGGAGGACGTTTGGCTTAGCGGATTTAACTTACAACAGACCCCCTTATACGACGGTTCTTTGATGGAACCGGGTCTCGAAAATGAAACCCTCCTGTTCAGTAGCCGAGACCTTACCATCAGGCCATACGAATTTGAATTCTTAAGAATCTTCATGCATTTGGCATGTTTACCGAATCTATCGGGCCATCCTTGGCGAGTTATTTGGCAATTGGCGTGAGGTTCATAGTACCCGAAAGGCGATTTTGTGTTTTAGATTATTTTTTTCTCACCGAAGGAAAAGAGAACTTTGACACAAAATCCCATATCAGATTAGTTGCATTTAAGTCGAACTTTGAGCTATCACGTTTATATATTTCTGAAAGTACAGGCCGACAGACTATCAATCATCCTTGAATTTGGCTCAAACTCTGAAAGGTATCCACATTATAGATACTGATTCAAAGTATCGGATTTTATGTAATTTTTCTCTTTGTTTGGTAAATATCTCGTTAAATTATATTCGACCAGCCGGACAGATGGACTTCCACAGAGCGGATTTTTTTTAAATCAAAGTTTGATATAAATCTGCTCAAAGCGTTTTTGAGCTATCGTTGCTACAGGTAGACGGATGGACATTTTTTTAAATGAACTTTCCGAACTGAAGAAGGTATGAAACATGAAGATTCATCAACATCTCGAGTTCGAATTTTTGACGATTATAATATTTTTTCTAAGTATTCTTGAAAGAAAAATATTTGTTCTTCGTAGTTTGGCAACACTTCAACCTTGCTTGGTAACATCAACACACGGTTTGATAAGATTGCAAGCGAACGCGTTTGAAAATTTAACAGTCAAAATATTTTACAATGAGTATGAGTCGAGCCGTATCGATTTTAAAACAAAATCGTCAAAAAAGAGAAGACAAGGTGAATAAAAATTCTCATTAATTATATATAAGAAGATCCAGTCGTTTCAAAGGTTCAGTTTTCGAGTGTACTTTTTACCTTACATTTTTTATTTCTTTCATTTTTTAATCCTCTTTTGGAATGGACTGAATCAGAATATAGCTACTTTCGCACAATTTGTTTTGTTTTTTGTAAAAATCAGTTTTTTAAACTCTGTTTTTGTGGTGTAGTTCCCAAATTTGAAAAATTGTGGGCAAAGCACAAACTTTTTGAATTTGTTTATGTGGTGGATGTATATAGTTAATAAATGAGTAGTTATTTGTGTTTACAAAGAACTTTTATAAGGCTCACTTTTCGTGTGTACTTTTTGATTCAAATTTTTTTATGCCTTTCATTGTTTTATCACATTTAGGAATAAACTATTTGAATACATCTTTTGTTGGACTAAAGTTATTTTAGTAGATGGCGAGAGAGCGAAACGATCCTAGAGTAACTGCATTAGCAGTTCCTGGGAGGTGACGAGCATAAGCGAGCAAGGGGTGGTAAAGTAATTTATCAAGATTAAAATTAATTCTTGCTGCTTTTCTAGATACAGCAATAAGTTTCGTGATAGTGAAGATTGTTCGTTTGTTAAATAACCTGAAGACACAAGATGTCTGTTCTGGGGTTTATTAGATAACATAACAATTAAAGGCACAGGGATACTCCATAGTATAGTGGGTCTAGAAAACTGCATTATGGTTTATTTCGGAAGAGAGAGAGCCAAGATCACACTCCCCAACGTCCGAGGGTCAAGTTTGCTTCAGCTGAAAACAATATAAACAAGCAGCAGCAATGAGACCACGTGATGTTTTCATGATTGGCGGCTAGCTCCACCCAGGAAGATCACGCGGGTCACTGAATTCTTAACAGGCGGAGCCTCCTAGTACATTAACTAAATAATTGAAGAGAAATTCAAGAGAAGGAGAAATAAAGATAAATTAAATTATTATGAGAGAAATTAAATTCACGAATCGCTATTATTATGGGACAAAGGAACTAAATAATACAAATTATTCACATCCAGAAAGGATTTTTATCTCTCTGCAAAGTGTTGCCAAAAAAAATCCTCTTATTCTAGATTATAATATTTAAAACATCAAGGGAATAAGCATTCTTATTTTAAGTTTTTATTTCCTCTCAGAAGAAAAATATTAATACAAGTGAAAACAATTACCTTCTAGATTTTTATGAATATTCATGTTGCAGATCTTCCTGAGTTCAAATTAATCATGTTTATTAATTATGCTTGAATTAATTAGAATACAAATTGAACTAATTAAAAGACAAACATAAAAAATTAGAATTAATTATATTTTTCTTCTTATTTGGGAATACAATAATTGAAAAATACTTTGGATTAGAAGGATGAAATCTGGTTTGATGAATTTTTGTTTTTCTAATTTCCCTACATTTGCATTTTTTTTTTTTCTAATTTTGAATCTAAACCGTCAACAGGAAATTTATTTGTCTATTCAAATACAAATGAATACGATAAGACCTATTAAAGAGTTAGATTAATAAAATTCGATAGAGAATCGTATTCTGTAAAATGTAAAGATGTTTCAAATTTTGAAAAAAATTTGTTCGATTGCATATTTGTGTATTCAAGTAAATGTAAACACATTAGCTAAAAAACGGAACAAGCTAGATAAATATAATTTTGTAAGCTGGCTTTGAATTAAATTTATAGATATGTATCAAATTTTGATGTTAATCAATCGAAAAACGGCAACCAAAATATTAACCGTTTCCTTAACACATTTTTTTTTTCGACAAAAATTGCAAAAAATCATTTCATTTTTAAAAAAATTATTATTAAACAGAAAGAAACGAAGCAAAACAAAAAATGTAGGTTTTAAGATGAATTTTTAATTTTTTATGGGTGTAAAAGCAATTAGTTTTAAATTAATTTACTATCCCGAATTATCTGGGGCGAGTGAAAAAAAAGTTAAATATTAATCTTTGAATCATACTGATAAATTATGCTTCTCCCGAGTTTTCTCGGGATAATAATTATCTGCAATACATACGAACGATATAACTCGGGATAATCAGAAAAACGGTTATCTCGGTTTACATCCTTATATTAAGTGTAGTTTAGTTATATTAACGTCCCGTTTTGAAGCAACACTAGGACTACTTTGGGACGGACTTCGTAATTTTTGTTGGCGATATTTGTAATCATGCAGATTTATCTGTGTTAACGGCTAACCGTGCCTGACGCCATTGCGAAGTGCTTTTTGCTTATTTGTGATGACATCAGAGATGATGAGATATAAAAAGGTATTTTTCTTTCCAAAAGGGAGACCAGAATAAGTAGAATGATCTCCTTTGTGTGTGTGTGTGTGTGTGTGTGTGTGTGTGTGTGATCATTTTCTTTCGTTTCTCTAAATGACCCAAGTGTTGGTCTTGATTTATTTTCTGATGTCTGCAATAAATTTTAACTTCTTTTACTGCTGCGTATTGTATTGTTATTGCTTCCAAAGAACAACCGTTTCTCTGCATAAAACACTTGATACCGTCTAGTTTCCGGTAGTAATTTTGAACCACAGTCAGATGATGAGGACGTCACATTATCTGTCACCCCGTCTCCAAACTTCCACACCACAACAACGGGAAGGCGTTTGGCCCCGATGTACCAAACCCGTTTACACGGTGGTTCTTCGGTGGAATCGGGCCTCGAACCTGCAATCCTCTGGTTTCGAAGCCGAGACACACAAAAGTTCAAGCACAATTCTTTTCATTCAACGATAAAGTAAGAAACGGAAAGACACGCCGTTTGTATTATCAAACTTCTAATTTAGTTCAGTCTTCAATTTCGAAGGAAATAAAATTCTGCCTATTTGGAGGAGGAGGAGCTTATGACTTTTTCTAACGTTCTCGATTCTCATTCTTGAGATGAAAATAACTTCGAGAAAAATCCTACCGCATTGCAAGTGAAAAGTACAAAGAAATGGTATTATAATCATCAAAAACTTTTACCTTGTTATTAGTATATGCATTCATATTTGAGGTTTCCTGGCTACAAGTATGTATGTTGGAGGTGACTTCCGAATCCATAACTTATGAATTTTTTTAACAGAAGGAAGATAATTTTATTCTATTTTTAAAATTTACTGTCGACAAACCAGAATTTTTGATTTTACTAGACATAATACCAAAATTTTTATTCCCATTTGATTGTGGATATTCTTACTTGGAACTACTCAAAAAAGTAGAAAGGTGTTTAATTTGTTTTAGTTATATTAACGTCCCGTTGTAAAGCAACACTAGGGCTATTTTGGGACCGACTTCGTCACTTTTAACTACGGTCAGATGACGGAGACGACACCTGAACTGGCACTCCTCTCTATACACCACATCAGCTGGAGAACTTTTGGCATGACATATTTAACACTCAAGAGACCCCCTAATACGACGGTCCTTCTGTGGAATCGAGTCTCGAACCTGAAACACTCCGGTTCTGAAGCCGAGACCTTACCACCAGGTCTTCGCAGTCTAAGTAGATGGGAAAGCAAGGTCATTATTATTTTTCTTTTATGAGTATACATAGTTTAGGCAGATCTTCCATTATACAGCTAGTTATTACAGCACCTTCTGAAATTATTTTAAAATTTTTATTTTGTTTTCAGTCCTGTTAGGCTATTTTTCTCAAAATCCAGCGATGGGTGCATATCAAAAATGGGATAGGAAAACAAGAATAGAAAATAAATTAGAAAATGGATGAGTAAGCAAAAAATATCATTGTAAGTAAAAAAAGTTTTAACTATTTTATTAACAGCAAAAAAAAAAAAAATGCTTGCGCATCAGCAGAAGGCGAAAATCTATGACTCGACTGAAATAGTTGCAGCTCAAATTTGGCGTACAGCCATCTATGTGATGCTCCATTTCAACTCTACCTCTAACACAAGGTTGCTTTTCCTCGCTTGATTGCTCTTTTTCTTCGCTTTTTTTAAATAGTATTTGATTCTATATTTGCTTTTACACTGTTCTGATTTAAACTTCTTTAACACGTTCACTGCCATACCCTCGCGTGATATCAGAACCATCTATCTGATTAGATGACCCTTTCTTTGCTATCTTTTAACAGTAGTAGAGAAGATGTGATCTAATAACAGAGATGGTTTGGTACAATTACGTATTGTTTGTAACGCACAAGCGCGTTAGTGGCAGTGAATGTGTTAATAAAATGAAGAAAGAAGAAAAGTTTACTTTTGTTAGAAAGAAAATACGTCGATAATTTCTAAAATACAATTACGATCAATACAATTTAAAATACTGAACTATTCAGTGATCAAACTGTTTTACCAAAATTGTATTTTCATTGTATTCTTTTGTAAATTATTTTCTACCTTACTGCTTGTTACTGAAATGAAGGTCCCTTACTATCATTTACTTTGTATTTAATACACATAACACACATGACAATCATCTGCTACATTATACTTCCAATCAATAACTGATTTCAATGGATGAATTATCTTCAATAGGGCTTTCAAAATATTTGTTGTTAATCTCTCCCTCTCTCAACCTCTTTGCAAAACAGAATTTAATTTGAAGAGCATAATATCGTCGTTAGATCAATATTTTTCGCGTGGTTTTTGCGAGATTCCCGGCACCCATAATTTATTTGTAATAATTGAAAGCGCGGATGTAGGTCAGCGAAAAAGAAATCGATCGCACAATTTCATTAGAATGCGTAAAAGTGAATCGTTTTTGAAACTTCGTAATTACGCTTTCTCCATAGCTCGTGAACAGAGGGATAAATTGGAAATTTTAATGATATTTTATAGTTCATGCCATTCTGTTTCAGTTTTTAACAGTTTTTATCTTATTTTTTGATACTCATGAAAAAAGGAATTTGGGTCATTGAAGAAAAATCGATCAATCATTTTAATCGAAGAAATATTAGAAAGCTCTTGTATAGTTACAATAATAGATGCAAATATGTTTATTTGAAAAATCATGTTTTGTAAAATCAAAACAGTGATTTAGGTCAAGGCTGATTCTAGTACTTTCAATAACATTTGGTCTAAAGTACCATTCTCTAAACAAATCAGTTTACTTGCAATACAATTTGGTATAATATACTCTAAACAAATCAATTAATTTCCAATAAAATTTGGTCTAACGTACTCTAAACGAATCAATTTATTTCCAATAAAATTTGATCTAATATACTTTAAACAAATCAATTTTTTCCAATAAAATTTGTTCTAATATCCTCTAAACAAATCAATTTACTTATAATAATATTTGGTGTAGCATAACATAATTTAAACAAATCAATTTACTTTTGGACAATGAACCTTCAATTTTCATACAACCTTCATGACGCCCTCTACCGGTAGCAAAAGTCTTCATAACAAACGTTCGTCGCCCACCATAACGCTTGGCGCGATTTACAAAAACACTCGTCGCCCGCCAAAAACACTTGGTGCGATAACATCGTTCGTTTCACTTACGACTCACTGGAGGGGGAGTGATGTGGGGATAAGTTCGTAAGTCAGATAACATATACGAGGCACGAGCAATTGCTTTTGTCAAGTGGTTATGTTACGAGGCTTCCGACCAAAAGGTTCCGAGTTCAAATCCGAGCCAACACCACGTACCACAGGTTTAAATCAGCTCTAAATCAGATGATACGAAGGCTCATCGGTGGAATCGAGTTTCGAATCTGAAACCTTCCATTTCTAAAGACGAGTCCTTCTCACTAAGCCATCATTATTCAGTTCCTAAAAACTAGCACTTTACAGCTATGTTTGCAGGAATGTCAGGAATAGCACAGATTATACCATCGATAAGGTTAGTCATATTATTGACATCCGACCCGCCAGGAAGGCACATGAAAAAATTACTGAATGCCTGGACCGTCGCTACAGCAACGCTAACGGGAACTGTGGTTGAGTCCAACTGACCATTACCGGTCACAGTACAACACTACCCGTAGGGAGTACGTCCCGTCATCGATGGCAGGGTCATACCTCAACATTTATTGTACCCACCGGGTTGGCGAGATCTAACTACCATACAGGAAAATCTCATCCTCAATTACGAGGTACCCTTCCCCGGGGGGTACCATCAATAAGGTATAATCACCTCATTGATATAAGGTTGGAACCTTATATCAATACGTTATAAGGTCCGTCATAATGATGGCAATCAAATCAATCAGGGAGGAAGGCGGTCATTGATAGAATGGTGTGAATTAGAAAGTTATATTTAAAAGCATATACTAAATTTTCTCAGTCAATTACCATTTATCCATATGTAATAAGAGTTCTTTGGATTAATGAATGGGTTTAGCAGTATTATCTACCCAGATTTTCCGTCTGGGACAGTAGGATAAAGCTGGTGATCGTGACCAGCAGCAAACAACTCATTGTTTGTTTGAATTCAGTTTAAAGCTAAAGATTAGAGCTCGTGACGTTTCATTCTAATTTATATTTCTCATCCGAATTGCTCTTCAACTTCAGGTCAGGAGTCCCAAATTGAAGTTGCGTATCGCTGGTGCATCGTAAATCAATTTTGGTAAATTGTATCAATGTATTAAATGCACATGTTTTTAATTAACACGTTGACTGCCAAGTACGAGATAGCTCGTAGATTGCGTTCTTTTCTATGACCAAACCGTCAATGTTATTAGATGACACCTTCTCTTCTACAGTTAAAAGATAGCAAAGAAGGGGTCATCTAATTAGATAGGTGGTCCTGATATTAGGCGAAGGTAGAAGCAGTGAACGTGTTAATTTGCTAAAAATATGTAATGTGTTCTTGAGGAATGACATAAAATAAAAATTAAAAAAAAAACGCAATACACAAACAAGCGACTCGCATCAGAACAGATTTCGCCTACCTAATCAGAAATCCCTTCCGTTACGAACGTTATGTTTTGTTATTAGTAAACAAGTTAGCTATATTAAGCTCTCTTTGGTGAGTAGTAATTTGAATTATGTTATTATTGATTATATCATTATTTCTGAAATATTGTTATCATTTATGTTAACGTTTATTATATTTAATAACAAAAGTTTTAATCTTAATAAAATTATCTTTTTGCCCAATAAAACCTATTTAGGAAAGAAAATAAGTTATTTGTCTCAAAATAATAATAATAATAGTATTAATCCGTTCTTTCAAGAATGTAGTGGGTATATAAAGATACAAATTCTAAAAATATTATTCGAAATGTTTAAGGTATGTGAATAACTGTACTGTTTGTTCTTTGTAAACAAATTAGCTTTATATTCAGCACTCTTTGATGTTTAGTAATTTGACTTATGTTATTATTGATTATATTATTATTTCTATTGATATTCGTTATAATTTATGTGAACGCTTATTATATTTAATAACAAGAGAACTGCTTCCGAATGGTAAGTTGAATGCCTTAAATTAATAAAATTGAAATTGTAAACAAATATGCATCTTTTAATTTATGTGTGCTATAGGAGCACAGTCTGCATCATCGAATAAACAATTAGCCCTAGATAGTCAATTGATATCTTGCCTTTTTATATCCCTAGATATCTTTTAATTAGATGCAATGTTAATTATCACTATTAAAAGTTTTTATCTTAACAAAATGATCTTTTTGCCCCATAAAACTTCTTTAGGAAAGAAAGTAAATTGTTTGGCTCAAAATAGTAATAATAGTAACAATCCGTTGTTTCAAGGATGTAGTTTAGTTTAGTTATATTAACGTCCCATTTTAAAGCAACACGAGGGCTATTTTGAAACGGACCTCGTCATTTTGAATCACGGGCAGATGACGAGGACGACACCTGAACTGGCATCCCCCTCTCCACACCAGAAGGAGGACGTTTGGCCTGACAAATTTAACGTGCAAGAGACCCCCTCACACGACGGTTCTTCGGTGAAATCGAGTCTCGAACCTGAAACCCACCGGTTCTGAAGCCGAGACCTTACCACCAGGTCACCGCGGCACAGTTTCAAAGATGTAATAGATATATATAGATTCAAATTCTTAAAAAAAAAATGTTTCGAAATGTTTAAAGTTTGGGAATAACTGTACTAAACCATTAATAATTTAATATTATAGCCATTTGTAATCTAATATTATATATACAATCCGATGACTAACCAGCAGGTTTTTAGTATATGTCAAGAATAGCAAACATTGAAGGATATGGGCTGTAAACTACATAATAAATCTGTAAAAATCAAGAAAGTATGTACTAAATATGCTTCTCTAAGGTAGAAAATCATTAAAATCTTTTGGTTCAATTATTTGGCCATTATTGTACCATTTTCCCTTCTGCTTCATATACCAGAAAATTGAAATAAATAAATGAAGACTCACAAATTGTTAAAGATCAGTGCGTGATCAAGATGGAATAAATAAAAATCATGAACTATATTTTTCCTTTTGTAATTTTTAATGCTTTAAAAACTCGGCAAAAAAAATAATAATAAAAGATATGTGAGCAAAGAGAATTTCCAACCGTCACAAAATTTACGAAACAGAGTTGATTCTTCTGAAGAACAAAACATGCCAAGAGCTCTAAGAAAATAATCTCCTTTAAATCCGATATAAAACAATTCCGATATTTTTTTAAAATTTATGTATTATTTTACGTTCAACCTTTCCCTTTATTCTAGCTTATTAGAGCAAAAATTCTCTTCATTTTTAAGAAAATAAAATGGGATTAAATGCCAGATATTTTGTGAATTCCGACCCAAATATATTTGACTGGAATAAAAGGAACTCAATTTTTTAATGGAATTTTGCGGAATTTCAATAGAAATTTTGTAAGAGTAGTGAAATAAAATATTTTCGAAGGTTTAAATAGTAAAATTATTTTGTAAACTTTTTTCATTAAAGTTTTTAATTGTTATTGCTTCGAATAGGGATTAGTAAATGACATTTATGACAAATGAAATTTAATGCAAGGATGTAATACAAGTTTTCATGATTAATATTACCAGTTCCATAATTTCTTTTATTAGAAAAGCAATCAAAAAAAGTTTTGCTAATATTTCAAAACTGAGTAATTTGAAAAGAATAAATTTAACAACAAAAAAGAGTAATTGGTGGTAGATTCTAATCTTTTTTTAATTCATATTCATTAAAATCTTTCATTCATTATTAAATCTTTTCATCTAAAAATCTAAACATTCATTAAAAATCATTAAATCTTTCATTTAAATATCAGAGAAACGTTACATGCATTATATTTAGATAAATGAATAGTTTCATGAAGTTTTTAAACATCGAAGGAACATAAAAATAAATATCTATAATTTGAATCTGCTTAGATTGTTTCGAAGTCAGAACAAAAAAAAATTAATTCTGTGTTTATATATGAATTTTTTTTGTAGCTAAATATCTGAATCCTATTTTACTTTTTACTCTCAATGATCGTAAATGTATGATATTTTAATGTCTTAATTGATAAGAATAATTTTGAGTTGAAATTTGAATTTAATTTTTTTAAAACAGTGAAAAGTTTATTTTTTAAAAAATGTGAACATGCAAGTGCACAATGTATTTATTATTATTATTTTCGAGCGGGGGGGGGGGGAGGTGAAGTGGAAGAAAAATGCTATATTCAGACTTCTATATGTATTATTCTTTTTTGAATAAAATATAATAACAAATAAAGTGCTTTCTAACACAATTTTTTATCGAAATTTTACTTTCTAAGATTTATTAAAAAAAATAAAACCTATTGAATAAAAAGCAATAAAAGTCTTTTCATTGTACTAAATCAAAAACCTAACTTCCTTTTTAAAAAAATTATGAGTATTTCATTGGATATGTGTGTATACATGTTTTGTGGAAATTGTAAATTTTGAAGTTTTATAGTACGAATGTTGTGTATCAAATTATATGCATTACTTATTAAAATTCATAATTTACTGAAAATATTAAAAAAATTAATAAAAATTAATTCATTATTAATGTTATTTACTGAGGTTTTATTAATTTTATCCATTAAAACTTTTTTAATCATCGAAATAAATATATATTGATATTTTTAGTTTTAAAAAATCATCTTTTTTTCTAACCATAGCCGTGTCAGGCTTTTCTTTTTTATATCCAGATAATTTAATACAATAATTTGCGTTTGAATAAATAAATCCAAATTTATTGTGGTTCGGTCTATATACAAATTAGCCAGGTTAATTTATGTTATTTGCCTTCTGATCATCCTCTAAGCCTAGTTCTAAGCATCTGTAATTCCTGATACCCAGTACTTTATGTCTGGCACTATTCGTGACATAATAACTATTGGAATAATAATAATAAATGATAAATATAGATGCCTGGGACATATTGCATATTTTAAGAGCATATTATGAAAATCGCTTCAATTTTTTGTGCATATTTTAAAATTATATATATTAGAGAAATCCAAATTTATAAAAATAAAATAATCTAAAATAAATGCAAACTTATTGTAGTTCCACCATCTACGAATTAGCCAGGTCTATTTATGTGACTTGTCTTTTCATCATCCTTTCAGCTTAGGTTCCAGGTATCTGTATTTTGTGATACCCAGTATTTTATGTCTGGCATTATACATGACATAATAACTATAGAAATAATAGTTTTTACTTTGTGCTTAATTTTAACCCTCTGACTGCCCAATTTATGGACCGAAATCGCTTTAATTTTTCGCGCATATTTTAAGACTATATGTATTGGAAAATTTAAAAATGCATTTTTTTTTCTTTATAGAAAATATTTTTATAGATTTTTGCCATGGGAAACTAAGTTGCCATAAAAATCAATTTCAAATTTTATCGCCAAAAATGTTTTAAAAAACAAATTTTAGTTGAATTACAGTTAATTTCTATTTATTGCATAATATAAAAAAGTAAAATGTGTAGAATTTTAAGAGGAGGAATATTATCCATATCAATCTTGCACCACTACCTAACGCTTTCAAGTTTATTGAATCATGATCAGAATCATCACTATTTGAGGAGCAGTCCGAAAAATCTATATCATTTTCACTACCGCTTTAAAAACTAAAATCTTTTTTAGAATCTGATAAGTTATCAGAAATATACTTTCCATCAATCGCTGAATGGTTTCTAGCACCCATTTATTTAAGAAAAAAGCGGCAAAATGTGAAGTTTGAACGGTAATACCACGTACCTTCAAATGAAGCAATTTAGTGGACAACAAAATTGCTGCAAAAACGACACCTGTTGGCCAAAACGTAAACTAAACGTCTAACAGTGTATATTATTTATTGCAATGGTTAAAAGGGGGGAAAACGGGATGCCACCCTCAATAAAGGAAAAATCGCGGGGTGAGCGGATTTTGCTACATTTTTGTTGCCCGTGGATATCGCGGGATGATCAGTCAGAGGGTTAATCCAACCAATGGTCAAATGAGTTTCGAGATAGCATACTTGAATAAAGATTGCCAAAAGAGGAAGATTATGGGTTCTATTTTCTGAAGAAATTCTATTTTAAGAATCGTAATTCAAAAATTGGTAGAGGCCTACTTTGACAGTATTTTCTACAGTCAAGTTGACTTCCAAAACATTATTCCCATCTATGCATAAATATGAATTAGTTTCAATTGAAAGAGCTTCGGAAAGACATCTAACATATCTTCTCAAATCTAACTTCAACTTCAAGAACTCAAAAAGACACTTTTACCATCTGAAGAAATCAGTTTTCCCTTTTAATTTGAATCCTTGACCCATTAATGAGATTAAACATGCAAAATTAGCACAAAAGGAATAATTTCTGTTTATCTTTTCTCAACAAGTACAAAGCCTAAAGCAGTGATTACTACATTATTATTTACTGTTTTAACACACTCAAAGTTGTACTGAGGTGATTGCATGTGCCCTTAACCTCATACTTGCTATATTTTGCTATATAAGTTTTCATACTCTTTATAATCACTACTTAACACTTGGAATGCGGGTATACTTCGCCGCCAATTTAAGCGTTCAGCGGGCGTATTTCAACTAAGTACGTATTTTTATGTGACCCGCGCTCCAACGACAGACTGCAAAAAACGTAAAAATACGTTGCCCGCATGCCAAGAGTTAGTAACAATTTTCCTGCATTTTTTTTCACGGAGACTCAAAAATTTTATAATTTTGTCAGTAGATCTATTAAAATTGTCGGGACCAAACGTCCTCCAGCTAGTGTGGTGTGAAAGTTTAGAGAGGAGGTGCCAGCTCAGGTGTCGTCCTTGTCTTTTGACTGTCGTTCAAAATCACGGGGTCCATCCCAAAATAGCCCTAGCGTTGCTTCAAAACAGGATGTTAATATAACTAAACTTAATTATTAAAATTATATATTTTTAGAATATTATCGTAATGAATTTTATTGATTAAAAATAACGCAGATTATAAATTATAAAATATTTCTACAATAAATAACATGTTCCTTTTTCTTAAAATATTTTTGGTTTATCCATTATTTTTAATTTAAAATATTCTGGCTTATTCTTGAATCTAAAAAAAATCGATTTCTGACTTATTATTATTATTATTTTTGTTTACATCGCAGATTATTACATAACTTTTTGTCAATGCCCTTTTTGCAACCTTGGCAGAGGTCAAAGTCGATGCTGTTTTTGTATGCATCGATATTATTTATACCAATTACTTCTGCCTTACTTATACCAAGCGAAGAATAAATAATTATTTCAGCAAACTAGAAGCGATTCAGAAGCTGAAAACTTAAATGAAACAATTATTTGCTCAACATAATCAATATAATCAGTAATGGGCAAAGTATTATAATGATATCGATATTCGAATCCCGTCGCGTGCTGTTTAAAATAATATCGTATGCCGCGCTATTTACATTCAGTGTTTGCTAACCAGATAATTTTGCTTTTATTAATTCCACTCTGCTTTTCTCAGAATTGTCCGAACATTCTGTTTTTATATTTATAATGTTACTAGTCGTGCTATGGTTTTAATTTTCTGTGTCTCTAGAAAATGAAGGACGTAAAGGTAGGCGACCATTGATGACATTATTGACTCTTGAGTTTTAAAATAAAATAATAATTGGCTGAATATGTATAAAATCAAGGCCAAAGGACATTGCCAACATCATATTGAGGTACCGTGTCTATAGTATAGAGACGATAAAGAAGACAAAGAAATATAGATACCCCAGATTAAAGTCTTATGGAGGGCTATGGAAAAAAACGTTACTGTCTCTGTAAAAAGAAAAAAGGAAAGTGTAAAGAAATTGCATTGAATGCCGGACGCTATTTGTCACGAATCTAATAAAAAAACCTCTATTATTAAAGTATTATATCATTATAATACTTTGCCCATTACTTATTATATTAATTATGTTGAACGA
>JAPMOQ010057095.1:442403-454892 GCA_026543055.1 Argiope trifasciata | reverse complement strand
GAATTATAATACTTTGCCCATTACTTATTATATTAATTATGTTGAACAAATAACTGTTTCACTTAAGTTTTCAGCTTCTGGATTGGTTTGAGTTTGCAGAAGTGATCATTTATTCTTCGTTTGGTATATGGTTCACTTAGGATTGTAATTTAAGATCCTCCACACTTTTCCTATAGCCCTAATGTTGCTTCAAAAACGGGGCGTTAATATAACTAAACTAAACTTTAAAAAAATCCACATTTTTCCATTAATTTTTAAAATTCTATCCATTCTCGAAGAGCATAATTAATATCTTCTTTTCAAGCATGGCAATCCTCTCTCAACTCTACTCGTATTCCTCAAGTGGTCACTCCAAATGACGTGGAATGATAGAAATTTGGACATCAGACCTTCAAAATCCCGTTTGATCGGCTATAACTTGGAACTTTCATACTGATAATTAGTTTCGGCTTGGAAATGGCGGATTTGTATAATATGGATTTAGCTTGCGATAGGCTATAACTTGGCTACGCCACTGAATATTAATCAAGGACATTTATAAGACTGTCCTTTCATATGATACGGATTAATGGGCCGGTGTCTTAGCATAAGGGTAGTGTGTCTTCCCGTGATCTGGGTGTCTCAGGTTTGAGTTCCGGTTCGGGCATGGTTGTTCTTCTGTGCTCTATCTGAGAGTTGCAAGAATGTGCCCCCCCCTGTAAAAAGGGGTTGTACAAGCGAATGTGAAGCATGAAGTAGCTAAGTCGTTCTCTTGGCTCTAATAGGCGCTACAGAAAAAACAAGATACGCTCATTCCGGCTTAAATTTCTGACAGTATCTGTCAGCAGGCTTGTAAAGAACCATAAGTAACAACAACACGGATTAATGGAAATAAGGATAAATTGATCAACTAGTCTTTCACTCCATGCAGATATTGAAATATTTTTACATTGACAACTGTTTTTGGTTTGGAGATATCAGATATGCGTGATTTGGAATTCGTCTACGATTGGTTTTCTCTTGGATACGCTACTAAACAATTAATAGAGGTAATTTATTCTGTTGTCACTCCAAAAAGCGTGAATTGACACAAATTATGATAGGTTGGATGTCTAATTTCTATTCCATGTCACCTCCGAATTATTCTCGCGTATCAGATTTGCATAACATGGAAATAATCTGCGACTAGCTTTATTTTGGTTACACCACTGAACAACTAAAGAAGAATATTCATGACTTTGCCACTGCAAATAGGTTGGATATCTAACTTCTGTTTCGTGTCACTTCCGAATTATTTACGCGATTGAGTTTGGTGATTGGGTTCGGAATAGAGAAGTCGGATTTGCGTGATATGGAATTAACTTGCGACAAGCTTTATCTTGGTTACACCACTGAACAACTAATCAAGGATATTCATTATGTTGCTTTGCAAATGGCATGGATTGATAGAAACTATGATAGATATATATTTAGTTTCCATTCCATGTCTTTCCTGAGGGATTTTCCCGTTGAGGATTTTTTGGCTAGAATTTTAGGTTTTACATCACATGAAATTTTTATGCGCGCGACTACATATTGATCACACCAAGCAGCCTATTCCCATTTCCTACCCAATTTCATGTATAGTGGAAAATCGAGCAACATCATTGGCTCCCACGGCCGCCCACTCTGTGACGAGAGTGTGACCGTCATTATAAACGAATTTCGAAATAGTTTTGGTTCGTATTGCTGATACTGATTGCATATCTTAATTTATGAGCAAATTTGTCATTGTTCTTGGTTACGTGGTATTTATCTATCTATCTATATATATATATCATATATAACATTTCTTGTAAGGTAATTCTAGAATATTTATATAGTATTTCTAGTAAATGATTCTATGATATCAACATAATATTTTTGAAATATAATTCTATAATATATATAATATTTTTGTAAGATATTTATTCAATTATTTTTGAAAAGCAAGAAATTTTCAATTAATTACTAATTAATTAAATAATGTTTGTATTTTGAAAAATTAAGTGCCTTTTTTTCTTGTGATAAAGAATTTTTAGTATGTAAAGTTATTTAAAATCGACTAAGGCATTTAGGAGAAGATGTGAGATGTAGATGCAAAGATACGATTTGATTTAAATTAAGGTAATATTTTGTAAATTTGAGACATAGTAAAATGCTTCCTAATTTAAATAACAGGAAACTATCAGAAATATTATTGAATCGAAAATTATAACAAAAAATATAGATGGCAATCTACAATGTATGCGTAACTTAGATATAAAATAATACTGCAAATAATTAAATAGAATTCATTCAGTTTATTCTATCTAATTACAAGGGGCTTTAAATCCAAGTTCTCCCAAAATCTGAATGAGAGCACATATGACGTAACACTTTCGTCACAGAGTGGGCGGCAGTGCGAACCAATGATGTTGCTCATTTTTCCTCCATACATGAAATAGGGTAGGAAATGAGGATATGCCACCAGGAATATAAGAGAGCAATTAAACAATGGCGCAAATTTCTAGTTCTGCAGCTTGCTGCTTCAAGAGAAGATTAGATCTTAAACTCATTAACTGTTTTCGATTTTGATTTCCAAAGATTTAGACAGAATAAATATATTTTAATTCCAATATTAAAAATATATTACATGATACTGAAATAAATTTCTTCTAATAGAAATTGGTGAGATGATTTACACTTACTAGATTTCATAAATACACTTTTTTTAACTAAATTTTTGTGATTTATTAAAACATAATATGTTTTTTATTGTGTGTGCTGAGAAGAAGCAGAATAAAAATAAAAATAAATGAACACAAAAATAAAATAAAATATCTTTATTATTGAAAAACAAATAAAACAAACAATAATTTCAAAATAAAACACAAAATGCATATAATTAACAAAAGAAAAGAAATAAATGGATAATAATTTATTTTAAACAAAACGGTAAATAAACTGTAACATTCAAGATTTTTTGCAAATGAAATTAAAAAAATACAAAATGTGTGATATATAGAATTAAGACATCAAAAAAACTTACCATACCGATCCAGGAATTGTAAAATAAATAAATAAATTTAAACCCTTGAATCTACACACAACAATTTGCTCTAATAATTTACAAAATACGTTTGAACTTTCAAAGCAAAAAATTATTTCGGATTCTTTTAATATGTCTTTAAAAAGTATTTAAAAACAACCGAATATTAAATTATTTCTTTAAGTGACTAAAAAAAGGTAGGGGTTAGAAATTATTTTAATCTATCCAAAAAAATATACAGAAATTCAGCTCTTGTATAAACTACTCATTTTCTAAAAAATGCAGAACATAAATATTTTTTTCATTTTAAAATCAATTAGAATATAAAGAATTAGAAGCCATCTTTGAAAATAAAGAATCAGAAGCCATCTTTGAGAATCAAAGAATCGTAAGCTATCTGTGAGAAATAAAGAATCAGAAGCCAAATAGAAAGAAATAAAGAACCAAAAGTCTTTAAGAATAACAAATCGGAAGCCATCTTTCTGAATTATGCAATTTACTTCAAGAAACACATACTAAATTAGCAAATTCTAGATTATTTTTTAATTACTAGACAAAAATGGTTCAAATAAACATAAAAAATCGGGTATGATTATTGATTTGTTACAATAATGGCTAAGCATAAGAAAATCGTTTGCATTTATTTATGCATGACATAGCCACAAAAGAACTTGTTTAATTTGACAATCACTGAAGATAACAATTCTAATTCTGATTTTGATAGCTCATATATCGATTCACATATTACATGCAACTTATATATTCCATTTCTATTTCCTTTTTTTCCCTTTTATCACGTTTATATGACGGATAATAATGGCGAATTGAATAATTTCTTATCCTTGGAGGAGAAATCGTGTTATGGCTGCATAGAATAGCCGTTAAATCTAAAAATAACTAAATTTGGCAATTGAAAAGTAAGTGTTCATCAATAAAGACCTTCTTTAATTAAGAAATAAATCATAATTTAATGTCTTCACCCAATAACTTTGGAGCATATTATTGTAGAACAGATATTTCTAAACCGTTTTAAATTTTATTTAAAAAAATAAGCCTTTCAATGGAATAAGAATAATCGAACGTTTGCTGCGTATCAAGAGAATCAAAATCGAAAGTATTTGAACTACCTAGAGCAAAAGGATAAAAACAATCAATTAATGCGTTCTTAATTTTTCTCTGTTGTCATCCGATTCTACTGAACTAATATTTTATCTTGTGAGAACATGATGTTGTTTTGGTTTCAGGTTTTTGAAGACACAAAATGCAGGACAAAAAATTGGCGATTTATTGCTTTTGAGGAATTAATTTTTCACGTGTAGGATTGTTAAAAATGATATTTCCGTTATATAAATTAGTTCCGTTATACAATTAGGATATTTCCTAGTTCCTACAATTAGTTCTCTCTCTCTCTCTCTCTCTATATATATATATATATATATATATATATATAGTTCAAATTTTCAATCGCTTATAAAATACTTTTTATTCATTCACTCGAGTTCAAATACATTTTTTAAAACTTGAAGTGGATGACACTCGATGTTAATATAGTTGTTGTTGTTTTCAAATATTAATTCATTATTTAAATTTTTTCCAGTTAATTTTTATTTCATCGCCAAGCTCTGAGATTTTTCTTTGTTGACCTAAGTAGGAATTGAATTAAAAAATTGTTTTATTTTACTTGTTCGCAATATATTTTATTATTCTGAAAAATTGATAAATAAATACATACGCACGTTAATGGAGATACTGAATGTGAATGACGTCACGAATGTCTCACTTATCTAATAGCATGACAAACTACAACCATTATTGTGACAAAAAAATAAATCATTAAGAATAGTGTACAAATAATCCAAAAAAGGGAAAGTCTATGAATAATCGAACGTTTGCTGCGTATAAAGAGAATCAAAATCGAAAGTACTTGATCTACCTAGAACAAAAGGGTAAAAACAATCAATTAATGCGTTCTTAATTTTTCTCTGTTGCCATCCGATTCTGCTGAACTGCCATAAGCTTATGCTCAAATACTCCGCAGCGGTCGCCGAAGTGCCACTAAAAAATCGTCTGCTGTCATTGGAGATTTCCGCAAGCATTTTTCAATCGTCTGCTCGTCTCAGTAAATCAAAATAAAGCCGGACTCGTACGACTCTTCGATGAGATAGCGAGAGCGGGAGAAAAATGATTTCTCAGCCTTCACTCCATAACTCATAAAAAAAAGGGGGGGTTACAAAAAAAGCTCGGGGAAGAGATGAGAGACAGGATTAAGCCAACTTCTTGGCGCAGAAACAAATTTGCGATCTTGTGACAGTGATCGTTTTTCTCCGGCGTATTTTCTTTTCCCCTTTATTTCCCCCCTTACATCATCTTTTTTTTTATCTATATTTGTTTTTTAAAAAAACTGAGCGATAGGTGCATCCCTGCGGTGGAAGGAAGAGATAAAGATATATCGACGTTTTCAGAAATGGCAAAGAAGAAAAAAGAAAAAAAAGCACGCGCAGTAAATAAAGACTGATATGAAGTATACAGAATCCAACACTCGATGAAAATGTTCCGAGAACAGCATTTCCAATACAGGAAATTTGCCCGATATAGATTTTTATCGCGTTCTTTTTTTTTTATTTATAGTCGCGTTTGTTTCGGGAAAGTAACTGTTTTGTCGATGTGATTAAAGTTAACTAGCATTCCCCAAGCAATTTTTAAAATTTCATTTTAAAAAATTTTTTTAATTAAAAATTAATTTGTTTTGATTAATAATAAAGAAGTGTGTGTTCGAAGTTCTGTGTGTTGACTCTATAAGGATAGAGCATTTAACTTAGAACAATTTCAGATATACGTTGGAAAATTGGAAAGTTCACTCACTTGATAGGATTTTATTGAAATTTAATTAATTGAAAATTAATCAAGATTTTGTCATTCTACTTTCGAAAATATTTCTGACCACGATTTATTTTTATTCGAGTTCAAAATGTTTTATTTTTATTTATTTTTAATTTTTAATTTTTTTTTTCTTATTTAAAAAACAATTTTTTAAAAGATACTTTTTTCTGTATAATTTTCGATAATAGATTTTTTGTTGTTGCAATGAAATTCAAACCATTTTCAGTGTTTTATCAAATATTTAATTAATTGATTTTCTTGCACAGTTAAAAACTAAAAAAATCCCGTATATTATCTATACAATTTTAATTAGACATTAGAAAGTGAAATTACATTACAACAAAGACAAAGCGCGATTATTGAATATCCGAATTAACAAATTATCCTGATTGGCGGTTATGCTTGATTATCCAAATTATTAAGTTTTTTATAGTAAAATGATGTCATTGGGCCACATTAGATAAGAAATGTAGTGGTGGTGGTGGTGGGTCTAATGCCACTTGGCCATACCTAGTCCGAATGAGCGGAGCTCTTTCGAATCAAGGCAGAAGCGTGCGCCTTTCGTTGTTAGCGAGCACCGTTTAGGTAGGTGAAACTACGACTGCTCGAACATACACGACACAACCCTTTTTAGGGGGCAATCGACTCATTCATACACTCATCACTGATTCAGTACCCCCAGAGATATAATTTGTTATGGGAACTTGGAGGACTTTGCAATCGCGACCTATTTACCATGGCTCCAACTGCCATCAGCTAACACGGTGATCTCTGCCCGAGACAAGGACAGAACCCGCGACCTTTCGGTTACGAGACTGACGTTCTACCAACCAGGCTGTTCAGCCCACTATTAACAGGGCAGATTAAGTCTAGAAAATAACAGATGTTTAATGTTAAAAATTCATTGTAGAAAGAATCGGGGATATACTATGCAAAAAAGATTGCGTTGAAATAAAGCATACTGCCAATATTCCCCGCGAACCAGCTTGTCGTTAAAGGTGCCTAATAATATGTAAAAATATATTTACAAAAACAGTTTAGCTGGATTACATCATGTTACATATCCATTTTAAAACAGGCTTTGTAAATCAAATGAAGAAAACCACAGGATCCCAATCAAACTCTTCCAAGTTTCGACACCATATCAGCGGTAAGGTATTTAATCATCTATACATTTAACATGTACCAAACCTATTATGTGGATTTTAAATGCTATCATATCTTGAATCAGTAATCTTCAATCTAAAATTTTACGTGGGAATCCAAGTTAAACAAGAATTTTATGCGAGAAACTGAAATCACAAAATATCCATAAAAAATGTAACATCTGTGGAATAAACAGAGCAGTATAGGTTGCTTCGATAAAGGTATTCAGATTGTGGATTTCTATTGTGAGAAAAAATTAGAAATGAAAGTTATTATGTGAGTATTATGTACTCTAAATGTTTTTATTCTAATTTTTTTATCGAGATCCGACATGGCTTTAAATTATTTCTGAAGCACTAACACACTGAGTACAATTTAGCATACTACTGCCTTCCATATTTCTATCTACACCACAATTGCACTTTTTTTTCAATTTTGTGCATCCAAACAAAAAACATGCGATTAACATGATTTGAAATACATTATCATACCATCATTTGATCTCATAACGTTACAAAATTCTGTTAAATGCCTTGATAAAGAACGATTATTCTTGTAGGGATTTACAGAGCTACCGAGAAGTTTACTATGATTACAATGAACATTGAGAATCAGCAAAAACATCTTGGGATCTGAAAATCGAAAATTGAATTCATCAAGTATGATTTCTCAATACGAACAATTCTATACTTTAAATCTCTTTTCGAGTTATTAAAAGATAAAGTTAGTTATTTCATGTGTTCGGCTGGGACATTACATATTCTTCAATTACGTTATAATAATCATTTTTTGTTTATCTTATATATCAAAGTTTAGTTCGACCAGCCAGTTTACCCGGATTAATGGTCGCTAAAATTTTCAATTATATATAACTTGATCTTAATAGCTTCTTTTTTCAAAATATTTTTCAGTTTATTTTGATAGATATATTATTCATACTATTTTAAGACACCTTCAGCAATTCTATTCACTATACTATACTTCTTATACCTTACTACCCTTATTTTCTGTCAGCTATTATAATTATTTTCGAAAAATAGTTATTTCTAGCCTTTTTACAATGTAACTTAATTATAACAAAAAATTTAAAACTTAGCATTTTTTCTTCAAATTAACAGTATTTTAAATATAAAATAAACTTTTTACAGATTCTTCTCAGAACTAATAAATATATAGTTTGCTTTATTGAAATCTGCTTTGACAATAATGATTTCTGAAGCTAAATTTCACAATTCTGAACGCTTCATTTTTTTTTTTTTGTATAAATATCGATAGCAATTCGGATTGTAAAATTTAAAAAAGGAAAAATAACTTAAACTTTAATACTAGCTTTTATCATTAACTGTGGTGTTCTTCCAAAATTCTTATGTTTTTGCATTGTCGTCCGTGATATATTTATATTTGTTCAGAATTCTTACATATTTTCGTATTCTTATTGGAAAATATTCTTAACAATTGATTAAACATAGGAATCATTTGTATAAAAATTGGTATCATTGGAAATATTTTTTTAAGATAATATAAAAATTATCTTTATACTGCAATATTTTCAGGAGGTTATCATGGAAAATGAAAAAATTTTGTTTAATTTTAATTAAAATTTTAAAAAAAAAGGATCTGCATATTTTTATTCTTTAAATTATATATTTGCCTAATGTCTGGTAGTTTTAGATCTAACAGTATAGTCTTTAGTGTGCCAAAACATGCACTAACACACGCCTCATATATATCTATCAAAATTTAAAAATATTTCGCATAAGAAGCTATTAAGATCAAGTTATATAAAATTGAAAATTCTGGCGACCATTAATCCGGGCAAACTGGCTAGTCGAACTAAACTGTTGATAAAATAAATGAAAAATAATTATTATAACATAATTGAAGAATATGTAATGTCCCAGCCGATCACGTGAAATAAATAACTTTATATTTCGATAACTCGAAAAGAGAGTTAAAAAATAGAATTGTTCATATTGAGAAATCCATACCTGATAAATTCTAATTTTGAGGTTCAGATCCTAAGGTGTTTTTGCTGATTCTCAATGTTCATTGTAATTATAGTAAACATACACCTCATATAGCTCCTACATCATTATTATTAAAGATTTAATTTAATTTAATTTAGCTGCAACATATTGAAAGGTACGATATGGCGAAACAGTACAGTAAATTAGCGGCAGAAGACAGAAAAACTGGTTAAACTAAAAAAAATTAAATTATAATGGTTGATGGTATAGTTTCTAGGTGGAAAATCTTTAAGTTTACAGCAGAGTTTTGAGATCATTTGGCGATCAGATCAGTTATCAGATCATTTGGCGTAGCAGCAATCCTTTTAATACGTTGATTGCCAACTACGGGATAACTCGTAGATTAAGTTCTTTTCAAGGATGCCAACAACGAGTTATCTAACGTACAGTGTTTACTTGCCATTTTTGTGCAGCTACGAATAAACTCGTAGTATATCAGTACTAATATCGATAGATGGCTTCTGGAAAAAGAAAAAAAATCGATGCTGGCTTGCATTAATAGAACATTTATTAAAAAACGAACAAAAAATATAATTATAAAAATGAGTTCAAATTAGTTAATGTCATTTTAGGCCAGGTTTCTGAAAATTGCCGTGGCATTCAACGAATTAATAAAGAAATAGTCTTTAAGAATAAGAGTTAAAAATAAGAAAGAAAATAAATCCTTTCTGTAATATAGGACCTCATCTCCATATGATCCGTTCTAGTATTAAAAAAAAGGACATAAAAAACATATAAACTAATTTATATAGAAACTTATACAAAATCTTATAGGTCGTCGTAAGTTGGGTTTATAAGATTTAATTCTGTTTTAGCGATTTTTTCTGCATTGAGCTTACAATTTTTTTTCTGGATATTTGCTATCAAAAAGAAACATATTTTTCATCTCACAAAGTAAAAAAGTCACCAAATGAATGTTTATTTTATTTCTATAAAAGCTGGCAGGAAATGTTCACCCATGCACACTTAGTTCTTCAGTAATGATGCTTGTAATTAAAAAAAATAGTATTTTATATTTGGTCTGCAATTTTCATTAAATACTTCAAGAATATTTGCTTGAAAGAGTTCATCTTTTTCTGTAGTAAAATAATCCGTTTTATTTTATTTCAGCTTATTTGATTGATTTATAATTAAATAAGCAGAAAAAAAGTTGCAAAAGCATAGTTTATATGTTTTTTTATTTTATTTATTTATACGTGATCCCGTCATAGTCCCGATTCATTCGTTATCATTGTAATGATAAAATACTTCAGATATACATCGTTTCCGCCGCCCATTTTCGGCGTACTTGGATGTGTACAAACTTTTAAGGTCCATGTGGATTGTGTTGCTGATATCATGACTTCGGAATCATTAATAATTGATGAATCAACAGAAAAATTGTTTGGAGTGCATTCAAGTGATAAAGAATTTTTTTTTATTTCGTCTTTATTTAGAAACACAATGAACTGCATTGAAAACCTCTGGACTTAATTTATACCTGAAAATAATAGTGAATAAAAAAACTTTCAACTACCTTTATTCGATTTTCAGTACTGTTTTGAACATTCAGAAATAATTATCACAAAAGACTCAATTAGTTTTTTTTTTTTAACTAAACTCAACTTTTATGCATTTAAATCGTTTTAAAAAATATGTTCAATAAAAGTGCAGTTTTTCTTATTTTTATGATAAATGCTTAATCTTAAAATTTTATTGCTTTGTACTTTCTCGTATACGTAGTATATATAAAGTTTAATAATATTCAAAAAATTCAAACTCGGAATTTTGACAAATCTTCACGTTTTAGACCTCCCTGGTTCGAAAAACACATTATGTAGAAATGTCCATCTATCTATGACAAAGTTAACTAAAAAACGCTTTGCGTGAGAAGTATGAAATGTGATATACACCAAAAAACAATTGGTATTTACGCCAAATTTGCAGATTTTTAACAAATTTGGAATAAAATCTGTTTATTGGAAGTCCATCTGCCGGGCAGTTTGAATATAAATTAACACAATAACTACAAAACGGAGAGAGGTGAATAGATAAGGTTCTATACACATATTTAAATCTATAGCGTAGACACCTTTCAGATTTTGAGCCCAATTACTGGAAGGATTGATAATCTGTAGGTCTGTACTTTCAGAAATATATAAACACGATAACTCAAAGTTCGACTTAAATGTAACTCATCTGAAGTGGGCTTTTGTGTCAAAGTTTTGTTTTCATTCGGTGAGGAAAAAAAAAAGAATCTAAAACACAAATTCACGTATCGGATACTATTAACCTCATGCCAGGAATTAGTCGACAAATAACTCGCCAAGGATGACACGATAGATTCGGTAAACACGCCAAATGCATGCCAATCTGAGACAAATCCAAATAAGAGTTGCAGTTAGAGTCATGCAAATGTAATGATCCAAAAATGCAACAACTTAAATATATCAAATTTGATGTGAGATTTTGAGACTACAAGTGTAGTATTGTGGCAAATTTTTGTTTCAACAGGTTGAGAAAACCCGCCCTAAAACACAAGTTTAACATTTGGATACTATATATACATGCTAAGGATTAATCACCAAATAGTTCGCCAATGAGGACATGAGAGACTCAGTAAAAATGCTGTGCAAAGTTAATGTTTCTGCACTACTGAACACCAGTATCATTTAAGGCGTTCTCTGGCAAGTATAAGGTTTATTAGGGAATGTGCGAGAATGTTTTGAGGGGAATCTTCCCGCTGGTTCATTTTAATGCCGTATAGTAATGTACTAAAACTATGTTATAATTATTACCTGTTATTGAATTTGCATAAGTAACATAAAACTCATGATAATTAAAGTTATTTATCAAAATTTTGATTTCATGTATTTTTATACATATTGCATTTTCTATCAATCCCATGAAAGACGTATCAAATATGATTAATTGTATTCTAAAAATTGCAAAAATAATGAAAAATTACTGCCAATAGTCACTATAATTTTTCATTTTTCTTTAAAATGAATCAGTCAAACAGCACCAATTCAACCCAAAAAAAAAGTAATTAACCTTTGGCTTAAATAAAATTCTTCATCATCGAAATTTCAAATATCTAGAAAAAAAAATGCAACGCTAAGCCACGCCAGTTCCTGCAAATAGAATAAAAGAATACAAGCATGCATCAATATACATTCTAAAAACTAAAAATACATTCTAGGAGTACCGACCTTCAACGTATCCAGAGATCACGCGAGCTTTATCGTAATGGACGGTTGAATTAGAATTTTCGAATTTGGTATTTTCGGCGAACACCCAAGTGTCTCGTTTCAATTTCAGACGGAATACCCTAGAAAAGAAAGGAGAATTTGATCACAAAAAAAGAAGAAAGCAGAGAATGGAACTATAAATAGAACCCTTGGAAATCTCCCCTATTGATTAAATGAT
>JAPMOQ010057095.1:391211-442393 GCA_026543055.1 Argiope trifasciata | reverse complement strand
ATTCGGCCATGGGAGAAGTCACATATGTGCCGGTTTCTTTCCAATTCCGATGCCGGAATTTAATCGGGAGAGTTAAAAGATAATGCAAAAATCTTCCCGGTCACGTCTGGCTCGAGGTAAATCCCTCCGCCTTTCAATGGAGAAGGGGATATGCTTTTGGAATAAATAATGGGCTTGTTCTAATCCGTGGTAAAACGAAATCGCTCCTGTTTGTTGCTTGGTCATTTAGGAATTTAATACAAATGTTAAAAAGCAAAGGAATATAAGTAATCTGGAAATGATTTACATTCTTTTCGAGCAAGTACAAGATTTTTTTGACTTAACATTAAAATTGTAATATGTGTGATACGATATAGTCGATATATTTGCACATATATGCAATTAATACAAATATTTCGTCTGGTAATATATGCATTTTTATGGAAAAAAAAACGGCATAAATATGACGACGGAAACTGTGATCTTTAATTCGATGCTTGAAGTAATGGTTTGATAATAATAAATTTCCTTAATAAATTCAGTTAACAGTCAAACGCATTTTCATAAATTTCTACTAAAAAGTAATGCCTTAGCTAAAGCACTTTTAAATATTTTTTACCTTTAAAATGGACAATTTCTATTATTTCAATAGGATCATTATAACCAATAGCAATAATTTCCCTCAGTTTTTTTCGTATGTTTAACCCATCAGCACACTCCCTCTCCCTGTCTTCTCTATATCCTCCATTGAGTCCTTTAAACGAATGCCTGGGGTAGTTTAGTTTAGTTATATAATTTAGTTTAATTAATTTCACCAGATTTTTCAAAGAAGCACGAGAACTATTTGGGTAAGAACAACATCGTTAAGACAAGATGATTCACAGTCAGATAACAAAAGCGATAATTGAATTGGTATCCTCTCTCAAAATTTTCTTATCATACCAACGGAATGATATTTATCCAAATGGATTTATCTTATGCCAGATTCACTTACACAGTGGTTTTTTGGTGGAAGACTTTCATATTTAATAGTTAGCTCTTTAATAGCTATTGACTTCGCTTGTTCTCGGACAACCGATTTCTTGTAATTCAATTTCGTTCAAAATTCAATGGAAATCTACAAATCTGGTCGTAAATCTGTATACCAATTTTGTTTAAAACAGTTTTGAGTTATCATATAGACAGACAGGCACAATTCCTAAACTGTATTCTTCGAAGTCAGGTCTGGCACACGAAGAGTCATCAAAACTCCGAGTTCAAAAGTTTTGGCGATTATAATACTTTCTTCCTATTTTCTATATGAGGAAGTAAAAATGAATTTTAAAAAAAGGCAGAAAACCCATAGATTCTTAATTTAAAATAGTTAATACAATTTTTTATTAATATCTAATTTCTGATGGGTTGTTAAAAATAATGTAATTACTGAATGTGACGATGGTAGAATATTACAATAAAATAAGTCATACAAGTTAATGTTTGGCACACAAGACAAAAAAAGTTTGACGTCATTCTGCAATTTAATTTCGTGCAGAATTTTTTCAAACAACAGCTGAGTTTATTTTTTCACTATAACTATCAAACAAATATGCAGAAAGATTTTAAAACTCGAAACAAAAATAAATTGTCAGTCACCGATTTTAACAAGCGCAATCAGAATAAGAAAATCTGTCCAGAAAACAAAAGAAAATTTCAATTCTTTGGAATAAAATTGTATATATAATGGAGAATACGCAGAGAAATAATGTCATGCACAGTGGTAAGTAAATTGATAAATTAAAAATTACACTCTAAAGATGTCAGGGAACTTTTTCATTCAAATCAAAACACATTTTAATATAATTATCAATAATCAACTATTCTTTGTCCATAAGGAGAAAGAAGTGACTACTGAATGATTCTCCGTCTTCAAGCCATTCTAATTTGAATTAATATGATTTGATATCTTTTGTTTAGTCTTTCACTGTAATCATAAAATTAGACATATCTGAACAGCTCATTCTTAAGCCTAATTCAAAGCGCCTTCGTTTTGACAAATGAAGAACATTTTATTCTTCATTTGTTAAGAAAAAAAAAAAGCACTGTTCTTATTCTTATATTAACATATCATTATGAAATGTAAAACTGAAAAAAAAAAAAAAGATGGGAGAAAAAAGAAGAGAAAAAGAAAAAAACGTTATTGACTCTAATAATAATATTTGCAATAACTTCGAATTCTTTCAGAATCCTTTTATCTCTCTTTTTTTTTAATTCTTATTCCAAATACTTTTAATGTTCATTCAGAATTATTGAGCTTCTTTAAATATCGTTTCTACGTAATACTTGTTTACTAGACATTAAAAATAAATAGTTTATTTTTATTGACTAAACATTTTACTGGTCAGCTTAAAAATAAATGTGACAGCCAACAATTACGGAAACGGTATTAATTTTCATCGGTAATTTTCTCATATGCGAACCATACAAATAACCAACGGCCCAAACTTAGACGCATACTTTTTAATAAACTTGTCACGCCAGAGAACAGTACTGGGGTATGAAATATAACAGTTATGAAATATTAACCTTTGGCTTGAATTTAACATTTTTAATGAATGTACCATTCATCCTTGGTAACTTATTTGGCGATTAATTCCTGGCATGAGGCTAATAATATCCAAAAATAGAATTTGAGTTTTAGACACGTTTTTCTCACCTGATTGATACAAAACTGCACTTGTAGTCGCAAAATTCCGTAACAAATTCGATATATTTGAGTCTTTACGTTTCGAATTATTGCATTTATATATTTCTGAAAGTATAGATCAACAAACGGTCAAACCCTGTTGAAAAAAGTTTGATATATTTTTGCATTATTGGTGTTAAATCTATTTATCGAATCTTATCTATCAAACTCTTTTCATTTTGTAATTATCGTCTTAACTTAAATTCGAACAGTCGTACAAAGATTTTCTCTGAACGGATTTTACTCAAAGTTTGGTAGACATTTAGAAATTTGGTGCAAAAACCGTATAACAAATTTCAACTGTCTAGCACAAAGCATACTCGAGATTTTGTATTATTTTTCATCTTATTATTATTTTAAGTTACGGACCTCCAAGAATCTGAAAAAAAAAGGACATTTTTGGAATCGTATCTGTCTGCTCCGTGTGTGAATACTATAGCTCCAACTTTGCTTTGAATGAGACAGATGAAATGTGCATAATGTCTCTACTTCAAATTTGCAAATTTTTTAAAAATTTTTGAACGAAACCTGTTTAAAGTAAATCCATCAGTTCGGCTGTCCGAATATAAGGTAACAAAGTATAATGGAGGGATTCCGCGCAGCTAATTGGATATTGTAAATAAGAGATCGTCTTTTTTGTCCAATGAGTTTACGTTTTTCAAAATAATCAATTTTCTGAAAAGTGTATATGCGCAGTGTTAACCACTATGGCGAATTATTCTGTGCATGTGGCTTTGAGCTGAAATTTAGAAAATTGGAAGTAAAATTTATGATTTTCAGTTCGAATCCTTGTGTGTGTGTGTGTGTGATATATTTAAAAGAGATTACAGAGATTTAAGAGAGATTTTCCTATAGGGGAAAATCCCTTTTAAATAAATCGCATATAATTTCGAGGCATCTAACAAATTTACAAAATACCCAATTGAAAAGCATTATTTAAACGAAATTATACTATTTATAAGTAGAAAGAAAGGATACATCATAATGATGTCATACTTCAAATTAATTTATCTAAATGTATAAATGTCATTTTAAATGAAATCTAAAAATCTATTAACAAATGTCTCTTTACCATACAACTTAATGCCATGCACTAAAAAGAAAAAGAAAAAACCCTTTTATAGCTTGCAAAAAAAAAAAAAAAAAAAAAAAAAGTTTTTTTAATTAATTTTTTTTTATTAAAGTAAAAGAAAAAATATCTTAAAGGAAAGAAACATTAAAAAACAAGAGAGAGTAAAATATTTTGTGGCAACATTAGGAAACATTTTTTCATTCAGAGAATAAAATGTAACCTAAATGTCAACAATCTTCATAGCGGTTAAATGGGTAAGTTTCAACTCAACTACATCTAAATAAAATAATAAAGTATTACAAAAAATTAAATTTCATTCATTTCATTATGATTAATCAAAAATAATAAAAATTTCCAGTTTCTTGCAGGTAAAAAATACCAAAATTTGAAATGCACAAAGTTGAACATACCACATTTGCATTACTCACTCAGAAATTTTCAACATAAACCAAACTTTTGCAATTATGAATTTGGTTACTTTCCATAAATCTAGCAATCGCAATTTGCAAGACAGAACATTATCATAAACTAGAACTACTATAAGATGGTTATTAAAAGATAATGATATGAATCTAGCGTTTTTATCAAATCTAGTTCGAGGATATGTATTTTGGGCACCTTTTTTGGCGGACGATAGGTACCAAAAAGTTGACATGAAACTACAGTGGTAGCCACAAGATAACATACAGAATTTTATGGGTTTAAGTCACTGCATTTACATACTCCTGAAAATGCAGATAGGCAGTCGGTAAGCATTTAACGAATTCGGTCCAAAATTCGACATTTATTTATATTTTAGATACTAGACAGGTGTAGGAAATTTTATCTACCCATCTCTTTATGTTCACTTATATTCGAACAGCATACAGGTGTCACAACATACAGAATTTTATACAGTCATTGCATTTAAATGCTCCTGAAAATGCATACAGGCAGCCGGTAAGCGTATAACGGATTTGGTCCAAAATTTTATATTTATTTATATTTTCGATACTAGACATATGTATGAAATTTTATCTGCCCATCCCTTTATGTTCATTTATATTCAAACAGCCAGACATTGAGACTTCCTGAGAATGGATTTCGTCCAAAACGTGATATAAATTTACAAATTTGGTCCTAAATCCAAATATTTTAAATAATTATATTATAATTATATTAATTATTACATTATAATTATACATATATATTATAATTATACATATTACAATTATATTAATTATATATATAATTATATATATTATTTGATATATCTTAATATATCAAATTTCAAATATCAATCAGAAAGCGTTTTTGAACGATTTTGGGGTCGATCTTATTTTAGCCCACCTTTGTAATAATAATAAGAATTTTTTGGCGAAAGGTAAGAATTCTTTTTTTTAACCTTTTAATTCAAATATTTTCGATTTGGCGAGATTTTGAAAAAGTCGCCAGAGGTGGGCTAAAATAGGATTTTACCCGATTTTGTTCACAGACAGAAAAATACAATCATAATATACGTTATACATGGAGGTTTAAAACGTAGAGACGTCAAAATCTCAAGTTTTAATTTTTGACCACTACAATACTTTCTTTACGAGAATGTGAAAAATCTGCTTGCCAATAATACTGAAGTATAGAAATACTATTTGCTTTTGTAAAGCTATATTTTTATAAAGTAAGTTTCAATGCTCCTTAGCCTTCATTCTCAAGAGGAATAAAGAAATAAAAAGGCAGATATGCATGAAAATATTAGCGAGAGTTGATAAACCATTCTAAACTACTCTTCCTTTAAACTAAAAATATCTTTAGAATTGCACAACGGGAATTTAACTAGAAGATAAGAACACTTCAAAGTATCAAAGAGTGGGTTTGTCAACAAGTTAAGGAAAGAGGAAACTAAAAAATAAAACAGACTCTATTCTTCTATGAAGTTCTGTCTGATAGCTGTAGCAGGAAAATAGTTAAAATAGTTCACAATGAGTGTGTATATAAAAAACGATAAATTAGACGCATCCTTCAGCTTTTTTTTTAATTACGCGGCACAAAATATCAATTAGAACTTTGTAACGTTTCGGATTTATTAATTCTATTCAATCAAACACAGTAATTTTACATTAAACAAACAATGCTTCAAAAAATATTTTACAAGTAGACACGATTAAAATTGGAATAAAAAATGTAGATTTATCGCTACAAAACCGCAAAAACTTCAATTTGTAATCATTTCATTTATAGTTTTGAAAATTACATATTTATATTTTTGATTCAGTTTGAAATTTTATTGCGAAAGAACTAATCAATATGTATGTTATACTGAGCCAAGAAATTATCTTTTATCCAAAGTTTAATTCACTAGTTCAAATTAAATTGGAACAGAAGAAATCACTGGAAAGGTGATATTATAAAATAAAGATTCATGATATAAATACAAAATTTAGTTCAAAACAAATTATAAAATTCTACAGATTCAAAAAAAAAAAAAAATGTTAGCATGCAGATCTTGCCAAGCAATATTGGAAGAGTCACTGCTATTGATTTAAAATTAAATAAGCGCCAAGCATAAAAATATAAGCATTTGCGATTAGAATGTGAAAAACTGTTGCTCAGCAATTACAATATGGATGCACAAGCAATTGTTTTCCTAATAGTAAATCATTGCGGGTGAATCTGGTGTGCCCGATTCGCAGACGGATTCAAATGGTGTCATATTTTCTGTTTCAGGCTATTGTTTTCCTAATAGTAAATCATTGCGGGTGAATCTGGTGTGCCCGATTCGCAGACGGATTCAAATGGTGTCATATTTTCTGTTTCAGGCAATTGTTTTCCTAATAGTAAATCATTGCGGGTGAATCTGGTGTGCCCGATTCGCAGACGGATTCAAATGGTGTCATATTTTCTGTTTCAGGCAATTGTTTTCCAAATAGTAAATCATTGCGGGTGAATCTGGTGTGCCCGATTCGCAGACGGATTCAAATGGTGTCATGTTTTCGGTTAATTAAGGAAGGCAAGTTATCTATGGTAGACTTAGAATTGTGTAGTTTGCTTTGAATCTATAAATCCCAATCACTTCGACAGTAGATGTAAAGACAATTTTTACTAGCTTCTTTAAATCTCAAATATGTATGGATATCTCTGAAAAAACAGATACAGATTTGACGTTCTTATCACCCACTCATTCCCATTTATTCTAAAACTATCTGGTACCCGGACAATTGCAGCCGCAGAAATAATTTTGGAAATATCGTTTGAAATTTAAAATAACTCTCTTGTTTAATTAGGAATAATATTGTAAATGAATACATTCATTGAAGTTGATTGATATTTAAAAGGGAAGTGTAACTAATTCTTATTCTGTTCTTTTTTATTTTATTATTCAAGAGCTTTAGAGTAGACAATATCTTTTATTTTTATTTTTCCGTCTTCAGAAGAAACAGATTAATTTCTTGATTGTCCAACTCGTAGCATCAAGCATATAACTGATTATATGAAAAAGCTATTGTATCTCCTTGGCGAGTTAATTTGACAATAACCCTTGGTAAATAGATGCGGTAAATAGATCCAAAAATAATTTTTATACATTACATAATTTTACTATGTCTATAACCATTCCGCAAGTACAAGCAATAAGTATTCAAAATTTTATCACAATCCGATGAGCGGTAAGGCAGCGCTTAAGAGACATACGGACAAACATTCATTTTTATTTATATACGATAGGAAGGTATCCAGCAGAATTAAACTATAAAACCTCGAGAAAGTAGTTTATAATAAAATTTTAACAGTCATTGAATGTTTGTGCATATAAAAAGATTTTTAAGTCAATAAAACGCTTAAAGAATCAATGTAAGTAATATAGCTTCTGTTAGGCCTACTCAAAATCTCCAACAAATCTTCCGTTGAAAATTGCAGTCGTTTTAGCAGTGAAAACAAAAATAGCAATATGAAGCTCAAAAAATGAAATTTTGTCTACAAAAACCACTAAAAATGAGATACGGTTGAATACTTTAGAAACATCAATATAAATAGGGACGAAATATTGATAATAGGTAGGGCATGTGCTCAAAAATGCATTTTATTTTAAATATCAGTGGTGTTTGATTAGCTGAAAATTTAAATGGAATTAAGAAATTAAAAAATTAATTTTCCAGGGAGGAAAATAAATTTGGATATGGAAATATTGGTAGATGGTTTACATCTACTCCTAATAAACTGACGTGCACTTTGATTTAAAAAAAAATTACAAAATGATTTCCAGCCTTCTGCAAATGAAGCAGAAAAGCATGAAGTTTATAATTGTAATTTGGAAGCTAGGGTGCGATTGAATTTAAAATAATAATGTAAAGAGAGCATGTGCATTCTGAAATTTAAGTCCGGTATTCGATGGGTAAATTTGTAGTTGATGACATACGGAAAGTTCCAGAACATATTATAAAGACAGCGTGGTGAACAGGATCCAATTTTTTTAAATATGCTTTTTCGGAATGAGCCATAGATCATGCAGCCTTAATTTATTTTCGAAAGAACGATAGCTCTATAAATCCTCAGTTGAGGAAGAATTGTACAGGAGGGTTGCATCAAACACCCATTCACGCAGCAAGATCCACTCCATAATAAACCATATCCATAAATACCAAGACCTCTTCAGGATTATACAATAGCTGAGACCAAATTGCCAATCATATTCAGCCAAAAATATAACTTCAAAAGTGTAACTTATTTTTGTTCCCCCCATGTAATTATTACCTCACCCAAAAACTGAATGTAGTCGTGTAAGATTCGACACCAATGAGATTCTCTCTGGAAATACCTGGATGGGTTGTCGTCTCTATCTTTCTTTATTTTTTATCTCTTTCTCCCTTTTTTTCCCATCCATTTTGTGCCCTTCTAACCGGTTAGATAACTTAATGTTACAGGCACGGGGGCGCAAGATGGCGTTATGTTATGTTATAAATCCTCAGTAGTCAGTGTCCATCTGTTCCCCAGGTTGAATTAGGAGCCGTCAAAATACATAAGGAGGCCTAGCACATCTGTTCTGTAAAAAGTTATGTATGATTATAGTTATTAACTTCATGTCAAAAATAATATTTAAAAGGGAATTTCGCTCAAAAAAAGGTATTGCATAACCATCTAAAGTAATTTCAAGTTTTGAGTGAAGATTCCTCTTTCCATCTGTTGGGGTTTTCGGGAAGGAAATACCATTTATATCTGACCACATTTTCATTTTACTTAAGGTAGTCTAAAATTGTTTCTCGATAAAACACGATTTCCTGTACAAGAAATGTATAGGCAGTCTACATAAAGGTATCCTTTAAAACATTCAAAATGAAATGTTTTAAATATATTTAAATTAAAAAAAGGTGATAAAGCATTATGCTGTGGAAAACCTTCTTCATGTGTTAAAAAATTGGAAAATTCACAAGAAATATTTCAGTTTCCCATATCTCCATGTGTATCTTTAACATAAATATATAAAAAGATGGTTGCTTAATGTTTTCTTTGCAAAAACGCAAATCGTATGTCGTTCTCCAGTGATAAGTGGTTATCTGAGGTTGATCTCCCCTTTCTGAATCCATTCTGGAAGGGACAAAAAAAATTTGTTTATCTCTAAATGTAAATAAGTCGAAGGTTTATCATTTATTAGCAAAAGTTTGCATAAACAATTTTTGTTAAGGATGATAGTTCAGGGCATTTACGGCATGTTTATGGGTTTTTAAGATAAGATTAACTATTACTTGTGGCAAAAAGGATGAAAAGGAATGTTTGTGCCAAATCTGTTAAAAAGATGTAATTTTTCTGTTAATCGAAAATTAAGTATTGGATAATAGTAGAGTTAAAACTGTCAGAGTCAAGAGATCCTTAATGTTACCAGGATCATGTAAATGGTCAATGTCGGATTTACTTCGAAGCTGTATAGTCCACCCAAAACGTTTCTTACTGTGCAAATGTCATATGTTCAAAATGTATTACTGTTAAATGGATTTATAACTGCCATTTCGCAAACAGCTTAAGGTCTCATTTATTTTAAATCCAGCATTACAGAATATATACATATTTTGAATAACTATTATGCAATTAATAATCTCTGTTAAAGTTCCGAAGTTCAATTAATTTATGCAAACATAGAATTTCATCAATTCTAGGAAGCGGTCGAAATGTTTATTATCCAACCGCTTCTGATAATAAAGAGCTACAACTTTTATGGTTCAATTTTTATCGAACTTTTTTTTAATGTTTGTTAACAATCAAAACCGAATTAAATCACGAAGGCTCTTTTCAATTACGAACATTTTGGAGTACGCGTTTTCCCCTCTAAAAGAAAGCATTTTTTTCTGAGAAATATTTATTTCAATTATTTAATTTATTAGTCTATAAGCGGTTATAGACTAACAAATATTATGACAATCTAAAACGAGAAAACATTAAATTGCAGAATTTCTTCAATTGGAATGTTTCAATACTTCACGTTTAAAAAAAAAATTATTTAAACCAAACAAATTTTAGGCAAATTGATCAAAAAAATTGCAATATTTTTATACAATATAAAAGCTAAAAAGTTAATTTGCAACTGACTTATGTCTGAGTTAGTCAACTGTGTGTGTAATATATATATATATCAAAATTCAAAACAACTTTTTATTTAAACTTTGAAATTCGATTGCATGACCTTGATAAAAAAAAAAGGGAAGTATATGATTAAATCACACAAAATAATCGAGAAATTTCCAACCATTTAGATAGCGGCATATTTTTAGCTACTTGAAAATTCTACTCTGCTTTCATTTCATCAATTTTAACATAAAGTTCGAAGAATGTGCATAAAACAATCCATCCAGAATAAAAATCCGATGAATGCATTAGAATGTCATTAAGATAACACTAAGTGAATTCGTAACCCAATTTCAATACACATTACTTCTGCAAACACATTCATATTCACTCTCAGTTTAAAACAAGAGAGATTCGAGTCTCTAACCTGGAACAATGTTCCAGATAGCAGATAATGTTCGATTCAGCCATCTTTGTCTATCAGCTGGTACATTCCGAGAAAAAGTATTTTTACATTACTCAGTATACAGAAAGAATAACAGTCTAAAAGCACAACTCTAAAACGACAAGTTTAGTTTCAAAGCAAAGAACATTAGTAACAGTCTGAAAATGTATTTACTATTGTTTAATAACGAGCCTCGGTGTAAAATTGGGGTTAAAAACGAATTCGGACAAGTTTGTTGAATTAAAAAAAAAAAAAAAAAAAAAAAAAAAAAAACTTTAACTACTAGAAGACTAACTTTTGTATTTTAAAATAATATGAAAACATTTTTGTGTGTCAAAGTATTCTAAATTATATTAGGAAAAACATGAGTATTTTCAGAAATAATTTACCACAAAATTTAATTAAAATTCTAAGAATTCCGGTCTTTGAAACATCTATCAACCAAGTAATATCTATGCCTGAATATTGCAGCTGTAGGTACAGCAATATATTCAATACAGTATTTAGAACAACTTCTGTTTCATGCATTTTATAGAAAGAGTAGCAGTCTTTATTCTGCAAAATGAATTTTAATTTCGATAGTTTAAAGTTTTTAAAATTATAATTACATGATTCTAAAATATGTCTTTTAAAAGGAAATTGATTAGAATGATCCATATTTCAATATATTTTTTAATCATTTTCATTGTGTGTTAAAAAAAAGTAGGATTAAAATAAAATAAAAGAACACAAAAGTAATATAAAATATCTTTATTGTCAAAAAATAACACAAAATAAAAATAAATAAAATACAAAATGCATGCATGTTAATCTTTAATCTGTGCTTAATATAAATTTGAAATAAGTTGAGCAAAAAAGGAAATGTAGCAAAAGAGGAGGGAATAAAATAAAATAAATATGTTCCTTTTTTTCATATGTTCATAAATACATCATTTGAACAGAATACTAGAATAACATTAGTGTCTAAACACTTCTACAAAATTTGAAAAAAAAAAAAAAAAAAAAAAAAAAAAAAGGAAATATACAGAAACATACAATGATGAATCAGATGGGATGAAGAAAACGTATTTATTGCACTTAAAAATGAGGAGAAAATGCTGTTCTTTATTCATAAATTTGTTGAATAATTAAAGGTGGTTTGAATGTTTCATGTGGGGTAAAATTAAATTTATATGCTATTAAAAGGAGTATTTTTTAATTGTGGATTTTTCAAGAATTGGTTCTTTGATGAAATCATCAATTTTTCAAAATTTGAAACTGCTGTAGAGAATTTCATTACTTATATATTAAGAAACATCTGTCATGGTTTGAAGAATTTTGTTCTGAAGTATTTAAATTTTATTTCTGTTGGTTTTAATGACATGGCATCAGATCTGTACAGAATAAGTTAAAACAGGGTTTTTTTTTATCTTGCTTGTATAATAGTTTTATTATCTTCTATCAATGAGTAGTATTATGAGATCAAATCTAAATTATAAAAATAATACATAATTTTTTTAACTATAAGTAATATGGCCTTTGAATTTAAACTTATTGCCAAGAATAAATCTTAAATACTTTACTCTCTAATCATCCCAAGTCAAATCAATTTCAAAGAATGTTAGGGTGGATAATAATTTATTTTCCTGTCAATTTCTGAACATGGCAGAAAATTTTTTATCTGCATTTATAAAAATCTTCTTCACATTATGTACACCAGATCTTGACGCTTAAGACCCCTCTGTGGAAAATTTTAGAAACTAATTTCTTGGTGCCATCCAGAGCAAGATTTGTAGTATTATTTGTAAATAACCAATTTGCGATATGGTGATTTTTAAGAAAGTCAGCACCATATATTGCATATAATAGGAGATTTTTATTGTTCTCTTGAGGCTTTCCAAGGCTTTAATTTTTCCATTTTTAGATGGAATATTGTTTAACTCGGTACATTCTTTTGGCATGGAACTGAATTAAAATATTTATGAGGTAAGGAAGCAAATTACAATTAGTCAGTTAGTAAATAAAAATGTTGTATCACATTTTATTAAAAAACTTTTTCTGATAACCCAGAAAATACAATCCACCAATAAAAAATATACTGCTGAACCCATATTCAGTTTTTTATTTTGTATTGATCTTTTAGTCTGTTAGGATAATATTCTTTTAAATTTTTTCAAAGTTGCTCAAAAGGCTGATCAGTCTAACTTCGCAGATTAGATTTTTGTTTTGGTTAATGGAACTCAAGAACATGAGCTATGTCAGTTAAGCACAATGTCAATTTTTTTCCTTAGAAATAACAAAGCAAAAATAAATCAATCAGCATATTTTTTTTTTAAATATAGGAATATTAACAGTATACTTGTAAAAATTCAAATATCTGCATGATTGATTACAAATTAGACTTCTATGTTTGCTTGATCACTGTAAAACAGTAAGGAGAATATTAAAGAATATCCTTTAAAAAAATTCAAAAAATAAAAATACTACTTTTAAAAAAAAGTCTAGATCAAATGAAAAAATCTTCAAATTCTATAATTATATTTAATATTTGTAATAAAAGAAACAATCTTTTAATATATATTTTTAAATATGGGATACAAAACAAAACAAAAAAAATAGAAATATGAAAAAAAAAAAAAGAATTCTTCCAATTCTAGAACGTTTATAAATAATTTGCAATGCAACTTAAAATTTAACAAACACTTAGTGGAGGTTGAAAACAAAAGAAGTCAAAATCATAGAGAAAAGCTTGAATGGGTCGTGCTGATCAGATTTCAACACTAACCATTTAAAACTCTTGACTGCACAATATGAGCATTAATAGATTACGAGTATTGTGATTATATGTGCTGATTTTTAAAATAATTCTTATTATTATTGCAAATATTCAGATAATTTTTGAATTGTCTACTATATATATACTGCCCATGGGAAGGAATTATGCATGTGAACTTTCTACTGTTGCAATATTAAGGATGTATTATGAAATAAAGTATGAGCATTTATAATTTAAATAATTCCTGTATAAAAAGTTTCATTCATTGCTGACTTTTCTTTGATGCACATTTATAAATCCTCTAACTCATCTAAGTGGCTTTTCTAATCATACATTCCTAAGTGATTCAAATTACTTTTGAATATTCTACTTGCTCTAATGAACTGTATGCTGAATTTTAAAATCATTTAATATTCTATACAAGTATAAATGGCATATGCAACATAATCAAGACGACAACCACATTATCCTCATCATTCAACCCATAAACTTGCATATCCTGAAGAAAAAGTATATACACTCTAAAATACATATTATTTTTTAAATAAAATTTTTTCTTATAATGCATTTGAATTAAAATTAGTACAATAAAAAAACTCAAATTATCAGATTAACAAGAATAATAAGCAATGTAAATTAATAATTTACTATAAAAAATATTTAGATACCCCCAAAAATCTATGCAATTCCCATCTTATTGTATATAACTAAAAGATTGGTAAATAACTAATAGTAAAATCTTACTCAGGTTCTTAATGGGAAAATGTTGCAGCAAAATTTATTAAATTTAAAAAAAAAACATATTTCTTTACAAAAGAATTAAATTTATATATATATATATATATATATTATGTAGAATTAATAATATAACAAGAGGAATTACATTTGGGTTAATAGTTTAGTTTACTAGAATTATACAATTTCATAATTGTTAATACAATAATTGTTTAGTTAACTGTAAGTTCTATCTGGATATTAAAAATGAAATTGGGAAAGATTTTTGTCATAATTAGGACTATCTATATAAATAATTACAATACTTTTCTAGTTAGATTGCTTCATAAAAGAGCAAAATTCTTTACTTTGATCAATAAAATTTAAAATTATTTTAACTTCAAGAACAGGTAAAAATATAAGATTAATGGATGTAACATCATCCACACAATATTACACTAGACAGTAGGTTTACAATGCTCATAGTTCCATGCAATACACTTTCATTTTTTACATTATTCCTAATTTTTTCTCATTCAGTTTATTTCATAGTAATCCTAAATAAATCATCTGCTTTTCAACATTTGAAAATTTTTTTGATGAATAGAAATACATCTACAAATGATCTTCCAAATTCATTTAATACTAAATTTGATTTTATGGTATCCACTTTCTAAAGCTTATCATATCCAATTTCAATAAATTACACTCGCATGAATCATTTTTTAACTGAAAGTATCAATTTTAGTAGATAAATCAAAAAGTATGTTTTAATATAGTTGATATGAAGTTTAACAGCACAGTTGCACTGTCAGATTTGATTGTCTAAAAATTTAGTAAACATTATGATTTCCAAAGTTACATTAGGAAGTCTTTGGGTCGATCTTATTTTAGCCCACCTTTGGCGAATAATAAGAATTTTTTGGCGAAAGGTAAGAATTCTTTTTCCTTAACCTTTTAATTCAAATACTTTCAATTTGGCGAGATTTTGAAAAAGTCGCCAGAGGTGGGCTAAAATAGGATTTTACCAAGTCTTTACATGGACAACAAATATATAATAAAACATTTACAAAAACTGGTACTCATGGAATTTTAATTCCATTAGCTACAGTTTGTATGCACAACACTAGATTTTTGTAAATATAACTGAAACAAGAAGGACCTAGATAAAGTTGTGCTTAGTTTAATTCTAAGATTGAAAAATGAGGAATAATGATTAAAAAGTTCATCTACATTCATCACATAATTATATTTATTAAAATCTGCTCACTTTATTTTTACAAAGACAGAAAAAAAAAATTATTGACTACTTTGAAAAAAAGCACTTGTTGGAACTTTAAATAGAAATGTTTGTAAAATTTTTAATGTTTTAAAAATAAGAAAACTTTGAGAGTACATGAACGAATTGGAAATGGATTTTAATGGTGCAAAAGCAAGACATGGCTATGCTGCATCAAATGTATGGTGAATATTTACACACGTGGGAATGTAAAATTACAGTGAAAAAAAAATTCTAAATTCCACCTAATTCCTTTTTAAAAGAACTGGTAATGTATTTAAAAGCAAGTGATATATGATAAAACTAATCACATATGCTGTAAAAAGTCAATAGACTGTAAAAAAAGTAGAAGACAGAGTGCGAATTTCTCCTATTAGATTTTTAACACTGAACTCCAAGGAAGGAAATAAAAAAATTCAAGCACATTTTTAAACTTATATAAACCAAATATTGTTTGCTAAAATATTCATAAATGCAGTTATATGTCCTTATAAAACTATGTATATAATATAAATTATAAAGCAAAACTACTTAAAATAATACATGGAAAAAATAACTGAAGTCTATTTTTATGAATACATATGATAAAATTTATATGCATGCATATATTAAAGATTTTTTAAACACTGGAAAAAAAATTTCTGTGTTATTAAAGCATATAAAATATCATTTTAGATATAACCAATGAATTAATTATATATATCAACAACATTATTTGTACATATTTGTTTTAACTAATTGAATCTAACATATTGGTAAGATCACAGAAATCTATATTTTTCTTTATAATGCTTAAATCTAATATATAATATAATAATTTCAATCATCAAAAAACTCGAATAGAAGAATTATATATATAAATAATTATTTGTAATCATGAGCTAAATCTGTTTTTATTTACAACCACTTCTCATGTGGGCAGAAAAACATATTTTAATGTCTATGAAATGTGTCATTTTTATGTGTTCAATTTCAAGCTCTATTTTATTCGGGGAAAAGAAATTTATTCATTTCTGATAACATACACAAGCAAAATACATAGCACATTTAATAAAATGGTGAAATAATGTATTATTTTAATAAAAAATAATTAAAGGGAAGAATATCTTACCAGAATGTATTTGAAGACAGCTAGCAAGTACAGCAAATGATAATATGCCAACAATGCCGCAATGGGAACTAAAACTCACAATCATTTCTCTCACAAGGAATAATCATAAAAACATAATTGCATCTGATTCCTAAACGAATGTTTAGTATCAACGTGAAATCAATGTAGTATATTTTAGTCTTGCAAAATTTTCATTCAGAAAGAAGAGAAATTTTAAATTATTTCAAACTTATGGGTATCTTTAATTTCATAATGTTAAATAAACGACAAAATTTTAATTTATAATATGTACATTCATTAAGCAATATTGTGAAATATTTACTGCAAAACAACTCCTTCACACATCTTGTTTACCATCGCCATTGACGTAATGTATTTCATTGAAAACCAATTTAGTATCGTTGATACTGGAGCCGGGATCATACTTCATTAAAGGGAAACATGAAATCGATAAAATCAATGAAAAAATCTAGCAGAAACGGAAGGAATCGTTTTCCACACAGAATATAATCTAAACTCATCATTAAACAGTCTACCTCCTGGCCGTCTGTGTATGTACACACATCATGAATGCTTATGTTATTATACAGGATGCCACTTAAATATTTAACAAAATATTCTCTGTGAGGTTAGTAAACAATTCGCACAGCAATAGGATCACACAGTTTTGAAAATTATTATAAAATATTTTAGAAATAGAAAATGTAACATCTATTTTCTAAGAGATTAGGGGTTTGAAGACAGGTATTATGCGCAACAGCATCATATGGTGAAGAGCTGTCTTGACAACCAATGACTGAAGAGTGTCGCCTCCTGTTTCTTTTGGAACTTCGATTTTGAAACAAAGCAGCTAAGTGAAAATACTGTTTTCAAGATTTCTCTTCACAATGATTAAGTTGGTTTTCTCGCAGAAATTTGAAAGTATAATACTACTCTAATCTGATAATTTAGTTTAATAATATATTTGCACTGTTTCGTTTATATGTTATGTAATAATATAAACTTGGCCCAGAAATTCGGCTTAGAAGCTGCACGTTTTATGTAAGTATATCTTTAGATTCATTTTGAAAGTATTATATGTATTATCAATGAATTCAGATCTAATTAACCTTATTCAATTAAATATTATAATGAATTAATCACCTGATATTAATATATCATGGATAGAGAAATATAAAACGACCAGTAAAAACTTGCTTCCCTTTTTTACCTGAAGCCGGTAAAATTAGCTTTATCGTAGTTTATTTTAATTTAATTAGCATTTGACCAGCATTTTCTGTTTTCATTAAAACTAGAATTTTCGTAGATAATGTTAGCTTTTATGAAATGAAAGATTTTGTTTTGATCAATATTAGATTCATTTCTATGTTTACTTTCTTTTTCATCACGTTATGAGTTTATTTCATTTTGCTGAAAAATATTTACTTTTAAAACTGAATAAATTAGTTGAAATTTGTCTTGTGGACAGTGTGTAATTTTTGTTATTAAATATTTTGTAGAGCTTTGAAAATATTGATTAGAAGATAAATTATACTCAAATAATGTATATCTTTGAAATTTTAAATGTAAATTTCTTGTACTTCTAAAATTCTTCTTTTCAGATTCAAAAAATTATTTTTCTTTCATTCTCTTTTTTTTATTTCCAACTTTTTGTTTAATATATTAATCTTTCAAATATTTGCATTTGATGGGAAAATAGAACCTTTTAAATAATGAAATTATTTCTTGTATAATTTTATTTAGACCTTTTCAGATATATGTAAATATTGATTGTTAAATAATTCAAAATCAAAAATAATTTCTTTTTTTTACAAGTTATTTATTGAATCTATTTTGTTCTAATTTCCTCCTGTGTACAATTATTTACTTTCATTGTGAGTGGACTCAATAGATTTTTTAGGGTTTTGTATGACTTCTGTTTTTATAACAAGCCATATGAAAAATTTATTATGTATTTTACTGATATAAAGTAAATATCAATGCTTGTATGTACTTATTTATTGCAACATCAGTTTTTTCAAAAGATTATGAAATATCATATTTGTATCTCCCAGGTATGATATGACCTTCAATGTACCCCTTAGTTATTCAATTATTGAAATGTTAAATGAACTCATTAATTAATAATTGTTTTGTTCTAGGTAGTATTTTAGAACATAATTAATATTTAGTATATTGAGTTTATTACAACTGAAGGTAAACTTTAAAAATCATTCACTAATAAAAAATTTTATTGGTTAAATTGCATTCTGATGAAAGTTTTATAATGAAATTTGCAAAGAATGTAACAGCTTTTTTTTTTCTGTCATATTTCATTTTATATGTAAAAAAATTGGGATATATGATGTATCATAAAATATTATTAATCGCTCAAATTTAACATTTTATTTCATATCTGCATAGAAATAATGTAGAGATAAGCTATGGAATATGTTATTATCATTTACATTTATCAAAGTTAAATTGATAGAACTATGACTATTTCCTGTATAGAGAATTTCCTATTTGGTTACTTTGAATATATTAAAATTGGACATAAATATACTATTAGTTGAAGCAATAAGGTTAGTCATCCCACTCTCCTTCAATGCCTAGTTGTGCTGTTTTCTGAATATTAGAGGCCTGTTTTGCTTCAGATAAATATTAAACAATCAGATACACTTTCTTTTGGGGACTGTGTAAATTTTTATTTTTTTTTGAAAGCTGAACTATTTTTACCTGTACTAATTTTACTACTTTTTTGACTCCGCTGCTAAATTTTATTTTTAAATTCAACCAATATTATTATGTAAATTCCAATTTTAATATCAAATAAGCTTGGTTTTAATCTCACCTAAGTTTCTGCCTAGAGATTTTTTAAAAATATTAACTAAGATTCTATAATCAGAAGATGAATTTGTATTGCAAGTATTAAATTGTTTTCAATCTCAGTTTGGTAAAAAGATTGCTGATTATTAATGAGATAGGTAATATTTATTGAACAAGGTTGATAATTTATATATCATGGTGAATTTTCTCATTTTATTTCTAAATTCTATTTTTGGAAAGATAGCTAAAAAGTGTTATTTTGGGATTCTTTATGAAGTTAATGACTAGCTGTTCTTAAATTCCATATGTATATGGATGTAATGTTTTATAAAGTTACTACAAAAATATTTTTTCTTTCCTCTGTCTATATCAAATTATATAATTAAACAGGCATGTAAATTTTTATGTTCTTCATTAGGATTTTTGTTTTGTACCTATTTCTATAAGAATGCTTGCAATTTCAACTAACAAATATGGTAATTAATATTTTAATAACCTATTTTAAAAGTCTATAGAATATCTTTTTTATTACCAAACAGTCATTTTTACAAATGTGCTGGGGAATTATATGGTTCATAATATTCTTGCTAAAAAAATGCAAATAAAATAAAAATTATTCATATCATTATAATTGTCTAAATCTGTTGTTTATTATTATTATTAACTAACAAAAACAATACAGTTTTGAAAAATGAAGGCTAAATAAATGAATAAGGCATAATTTTCAAATTGTAATTCAATGAAATTGATAAATTATTAAATATGGTATTCTAACTACAGTCTTTAATTGATATTTTACACATTTCTTTTATCAGTCTTAATTGCTTTGTATTAAATCTACACATATCAGTTTCAAAATGCAGTATTTTTTTAACTTAAAATCTGAAATTGAGCTGCTCTTAGATTTAAATTGATTATTGATCTTAGGTTTTTTTTGTGTATGTATGTGTTTAGGCTAGGTTGTTTGATAAAATTCAGTGTGAGAATCCATCATTAGATAAAATATACTATCTAATTACATAAAAAATAAATTGTGCTTGGTAATTATCCGATAATATCAAGATGACTTAATTTTCCTTGTGCACAATGTAGCCATCTTGGATGCTTAGTGGCAAAAATGAAGAATAAATTTGAGGATATAAAAATAAACAAGTACTATTGAGACAGTTAAGGTTTAATTATGTTTACCGGTGTTTATTGTATTTTACAATTATAAATTGGTTTTCTAAACCTTTAAATCAAATGTTGTATTTAAATTTAAATCAAATTTTTTTTTGGGGGGGGGGAATATTTAGAATAAAGATATCAAGTATTTTGTTTTATCCACGTACTTAATGATTTTTTTAAAAACAATTCACAATGTTAATATGCTGTATTAATCATGGTAAAACTTGTTTAAATTAAAATTGATGGAATAATAATAACAATTTCATTTATTTAATATTTTAATTTAAGAAAACCTAGATCTAAAAATAGCAATATTTATTTTTCATATTAAGTAAGTTAAACAATTTATAAATGAGTAATTATTTTTAATGAATTACATTGTCATTTAAAATTTTTAGTTATTACTATAAAAAATCATTTAATTAAAAATTTCAATAAATAAATTACATATAACATTTAGAATATATAGATATTATGTATGTCGAATAGATTTCAGTTAAAAACAAGTTTTATCTTCCTTGAAGTTAATTAAATTTGTTTTTCTTCTATTAATTCTTTGAGAGTTTTATTCAATATTTTTATATAATATATCAAGCATGTTTTTCTGTAAATTTATTCGTTTTAGTATTCAGTTAATCATATTGGTTTTAAATTTGATATTTATATTTTAAGAAGTTGTATCATTCCAAGCTTGTTGGTAGTTTGAGTATAACTACATTTTAAGGCTTCAAAGTAAATTGTAAATCATAAGTAAAAAATAAAAAAAAAATAACTAGCGACATGTAATGTTTCCATTTTTTTTAATTGAATATATTGTATGATAGTAAAATATCTAAGTAAGCAAAGATCCTTAAAAAATTATTCATCACTGATTACTAAGAAAACAAGCAACAGACATAATTATTTGATGAAAAAAATATTTTTTTATTTTACACTAAATGGTTTGAATTCAAATTGTGTATCGATTGTTGATTAAGTTTAATATTATTTTCATATGAAAGACAAGAGATCGTAGAAAATTTCATGTTGCTTACAAAATCTATTAAAAACATTCAAATTAGTCATGTGGCACAGTATCTATTTTTGCCTGTTAAAATTCTAATACATTCCTCTTTCTTTTTTTAAAAAAAATTTCTAAAATACTTTTTTGTTTGTTTATTTCAGTTATAGTTAAGCTGAAAGAAACCTTATTCAGATTATAATGTGCTGAGTGGAAACTCAATTTGTTCTTAAAGAATAATTTATTTTAGTAAGTATAATAAAATTTTCATATTGAATTTTGATTAATTAATCTAATAAATTTTTATTGAACTTTTTTTTTTTCAATCTCCAAGGAATATTATTTTTATTTTTCAGGTTTTATCATTTCCATTTTCGTATCTTTTTTTATTTATAAGTTATTGAAATAAATAATAATGAATTTGTTTGATTATAGGATCTTACTGTTAGAAATTATTTGTAGAATCATAATATTTTTGTCATTATGCAATATCATAAAAAGGTATTCCTTCTATACTGGATTATTACCATTGAAAAAAAAAATCATTTCATTTCCCTCAATAATTAAAGATTTACATATTGACTGCTAACTATGAGATAATTTGTGTTCTATGAGCATTCTTTTTTAGGATGCCAGCTACGACTTATCTCGTTCTGTGTTTATTTGCCATTTTTGTGCAGCTACATATAAACTCGTAATATATCAGTGCAAACATCATTACAGGGCTTCTGGGAAAAGAACATAAAATCAATGCTGGCTTGCATGAACAGATAATTTATTTAAAAAACAAACAAAAAATATAATCAAATTGTTATTTTTGACCAGATTTCTGAAAATTGCCGTGGCATTGAAAGTATTAATATGCCCCTCAACAAATAGCTTTTATAACCGTACAAAAGAAGGATTCTACATAGATAAGAATTTATACCACATTAATAAGAATCAAAATATATGTTCATTGTAAAAGCATTTTTCAATTTTTAAAAAATCAATGCCTTCTCAATAATGTCAGTTATTAAAAAATAAAATATTTAAAACAAATCTGAAAAACACTTATAGAAAATCTATGTTACATACCTTGGAGGAATTTTCTGGGGTCTTGGATTTTTAATTAAAAAATAATTTTTGTATGTGGAATAAATTTCTGTATGCTAGGAAAAAATGGTATAAAAGTTTCTCAGAAGAATTGTTAAAAAGTCCAATCAGAAATTGATCATTGATTTTTGTCAATTGAAGGAATATGACTGAAATAATAATGATGTTCCCTAATTATTATGGCAGTAGAAATTTTCTTAAGATTAGAATGCCTTGACAAAATAATGATAATAATAATCAATATGTTACTTATCATTTCTGTTCTGTAAACTCAAAGCAAAATTTTTTTCTGTGACTCATTATTAGTTTTAGTTGTATTTATATCAAATCTTGCCCTTTAAAGAAAATCTGAAAGTGTAACATAGAAATGAAACTTAATAAAAGATTTAGATAAAAGGAGGAAAAATAAAAGTACATTAAAAATTACAAAGTATTTGCAAATATATATTAAAGGTTTTAGAGAAAATCATTATTTGTATATTGTTAAAAGTAAATTTCTTTAATATTTACTTTTAAATCTTCAAAAAACTTAGTTATTCTTAATTATTTTTGTTTATATATTATGCATTTTTATATATTAGTTCCTGAAGGTCAAAGTTTTTTTCTAGAAATTTCTAAGTTTATTTTATAAGGTTTCGATAGTTCGCAGAATTTAATCATTTTTAAATGATCTCTTTGTATTACAATCAGTGTAAGTAGTGTATCAGCATATTGTAGAAAATTGTGGATAATATTACATTATTGGGAATATCAATATTATTTATCATCATTGATGAGATTGTTAGAACAAATAGCAAATGTTCATTATAACCTCCGATATGCCATGTTTAATTTTAATTAAATTCAAGTATTAATTAAATTATGAATCATAGCCATGTCTTACACTTATTTTTAATCAAAATCAAGTTTGACATGGATATATATTGAAAATTATTCAGTATTTATAAATTTGCCAGAAATGTACTTTATGTCCATAGGTTATATGGATGGTTTTTCTGTGTACTAAATTTTATGCTCTGTATACTAAATATTCATTTAGTTGCTAAGTATCTAAATAATAAAGATGAAATCAAATCAGTGCATTAGTTATTAAACTTAACCAACCTTAAATTAAATTATTTGTATTTTTATATTAATTTGTGAAATCAAATAAACAATTGTCTAAATTCCATTTTTTTGCTGTGTGTGTGTATATATATATATATATATATATATATAATGTACAGCTTGGAGTTTTAAAATATGCACTCAGAGGTTTTGAGATTTTTATTTGATTTTGCATTGATCAAAAATTAAGTTGAATAAGTTAAGTTTTAAAAAATTAATAATTAAGACCAGTCACGTAAATTTTTACTCAACTTTGGAAATATTTATTTATTTTTTGCCCAATTTCCAACAATATATAACATTTTTGCCCTGAAATTCAAATTATTTTTATTGTTACATAAAATATTTAATTATTTAACTTTCTTTCTTGAAAGAAAAATTCGGCTTTCAATTAATAATAAATAAAGTAGAAAGTTGGGTTTTTGTCTTTGATAGTGCCATGGGTTGGTCTCAATTTGAAAAGTTCATATACTCATTAAAATGAGCTTGACACAATTAAAACCAATTTTAACCGGTACCAAATCGGATTTTATCATTTGTTAAATATATTTTCTCTTTTGAAGTAATTCTGCAATATTCTTAATACCTATATGTATTGCACATATATCTGGGGACATATTGCATAATTTTTTTTCACATTATTACTCAGTTAATTACATTTATTTTACTTTTTATGTTCATGTTTTTAATGTTCATTATTATTTAATGAATCAATGTTTGGTTGATTGTTGAAGCCTGTGTCATGTTTCATTAAATTAAAAGTACTAATAAATTTAGGTGCATATTATTTTTTTATAATCAATATATTATTACAAAGACCACAAATCAATATGTATGTGTAGTGGCTGAATGATGAAACTGTCCAACAAGCTCAATAATAACACTTATTCAGTACTAAGACATATTGTTAACAGAATACATTCAAAGCATGCACAAGAACAGCACTTAAATAAATAATAGCATACAAACAACAAATCAATAGTAAATTACCTTAAAAGCTCAAAGAAAACTTAACAACTCTTTCTGGACTATATGTCAGTCTATAATGCAATGTAAATATTTTATTCACTACCAGTTAAACTCATGATAGGAATAATAATTAAAAAAAGCAAAATTTACAAACATTCTCTTTGCAGATATTTTATATTTTTATTTGTTAGTTTTAAAGGTTTTGTTTTTTTCATTATAATTCATTGTTAAATTCATAATTAAAAGAAATTGCAATTTCCACATAATAATTTATCTTAATATATTTTTAATAGATAGAAATACACATATAAATTATAATGATGTACAAGAAACTTGTCCTATTTTTATATGAATATTTCAGCTCAAGTAAATTAACAATCTAATAGCAAAATTTTTATGTGGTATTTTTTTTATACTCTGTTATCAGGAAATAGTAAAAAGATATTTCAGAATCGACCAGAAATTTAATATCCATTTACTTTACCCTGCCGAAGAGTGAATTAATATTTTGTTTTAAGTTCCACAAAACATTATTTCCATTTATTATTGGTGAACTGCACAGATTTAACTTCGAGTCAATATCCCTTTCAGTGTTTAGATATTTGCAGTAATGCCACTTCTCATAAATTAAGATTTAACTTTGTCATGGAACATAAAAATTCCTTAGTCATTTTTAAGTTTCATTGTTATCTAAATGTAGTTTTAGGTACTTAAGATGTGTAATTGGGATAAATACAAAATAATTTCAAATTGTAAATGGAGTAATTTCCAACCCAACAGCAAATTTCTTTTTTAAAAAAAATTGAAATTTGATCTTGAATACTTTGTAATGTTCTGCTTATCATACTAAAAATCTTGCTGTATGATGTAACTTTTTGTTCATTAAATTTGTTATTCAAAATTTTTGAAAGATAAAGCTTGCATTTTTGTTATCCAAATGTAGTTTTAGGTACTTTAAGATGTGCAATTGGAATAAATACAAAATAATTTCAAATTGTAAATGGAGTAAATTCCAACCCAACAGCAAATTTCTTTTTCTTTTTTTTTTTTATTGAAATTTGGTCTTGAATATTTTTTAATGTTCTGCTTATCATACTAAAAATTTTGCTGTATGATATAACTTTTTGTTCATTAAATTTGTTATTCAAAATTTTTGAAAGATAAAGCTTGAATTTTTCACTCTTTTTAAATCTGATTCATTTAAATAATTTAATCGAATTTTTAATGGTATTTTAGTAGTTAAAAGGTATAGTATGTATTTAAAACTATTAAAAGATAAATTCGGATTAATTAAAGTAACACTAAAATGTATATTAAAATCAAATAGCTTTGCAAATAGGAACTGTATGGTGTATTATCTAATTATTTTTTAATACTATTTTATTGATAGGCCTTTATATTTTTTAAGTGGTTGTAGGAATTTTAGGGTAAACTAAATGAAGAAATAAATTATTATAAACCGTTTACCTTATAAACATATTTTAAAAGGAAGAAAAAAAAAAGTGATGTAAAAAAACGGTAAAGACAAAAATGCAAAAAACAGAGTAAATGTTATAATTTATTTATAATATTTATTTTACAGTGCCTGTCTCTATCTTTTTAAACATAAACATATCTTTGTAAAATATAATATATATATATATATATTTTTGACAGAAGCAAACTGTTTGGCTTTTCAAAATAATAATTTTAAAAAATAATAATACCTAGTTCTTTACAAAAAGTTGAAATTGTCATTTTAAATTATTTGTAAATGAAACATAAAAAGTTTTAAATCCCATCATCACATATATATGATTTAACAATATCACATGATTTCAGATGTTTGATCATGTAAGTATATACCAACTTATATAAATCTTTTTAATTACAAAGAAGTAGCATTTGGATTTATATATTATCAAAGTCTTAAACAACTTTTGTTTTTTCATACAAATGCAATATTTAAAATCTGAATTATTTTATGTATTTATTTTTCCTCCCTATCCTTAGAAAGTTCTTGTTGCAATTACTTAAGAGTTTTGTATATGTTTTGCCCTGAAGTAATGTTTATAACTAAAAATTTGTTTCATTTTCAGAAATTTCATTTTATGTGCCGAAAGAGTTGGAAAGTTTATTCTTGAAATGATGGAAGAACTTGATTTTGATGATGAAGTATTGTCAATTCATCCTGATGAAGATATCAAGAAAATTGAGTCTATTGAAGTTGATGTCAAATCGAATTTTGAGCAACCTTCTGATTCCGATTCTGGTGAGATAGAGGATGAAGAAGAAACAAATGATTTGGAGGAAGGAGAAATCAAAGACCATAGTCCAGTTTCAAAGAAAAAGTCAGAAATTGCTTGTCGATTCTTTAAACGCGGGAGCTGTGCTTTTGGATCCCAGTGTCAGTATCTTCATGTTTCTGATTCAGTTTATAAGATGTTTGATACCAACCCACAAAAAAGAAATGATATACAGTATGGGGAACGTCATGATTTTCCTAAACAAATAATTTTCCCACCAAATATCCCACCACCAAGACCATTTATCCAACCTCCTATTTCAGCTACCCTGAAGCCTGATTTTCACAGACAATATGAAACATTTGAAGATAATTGGGAAAAAGGTTTAGAACAAGCCAAGATTTTAATTCGAAAGGCCAACATCAGGAAAAATGAGGATTGTGAACCAAAGAAATTCAATTTAAAAAATAATAAAGAGGAGAAAGTGAAGGGACAACAATTTATGAAAACAAATTTTGGTAATGAATTAGATTTTGATGGCAAGAAGTATTGCGAAAAGGGTTTGACCAATAAAAATTTGCGAAGAGAAGAAGCATATGATGACAAAAGATCAAATTATAGATATCAGCGAAGATCAAATGATAAATGGGTTGATCCATGGCGGAGATCTAAATCACCTCTAAACAAAAAGAGACTGAGATCTCTTTCAGGGTCTCCTCCATCTCGTTCTAGGAAACATTCCTATGCATCATCAACTTCTTCTACATCCACATCTTCATCTGAAATTGATGATATTTACAGAAGACCTTATGAAAAGAAATCACCCAGAGGTCAACGAAGATTTGCATCGAGATCTCGATCACCTTCTCAACCTCGACAACCAAAGAAGCGAAGAATATCTCCAAAACATTCTTTTAATGGAAGGCGAAATTTGAGATCTGCTTCAAGGTCATTTAGTAGATCTCCCTACAGAAAAGGGGCCTTTTCTTCACGCACATGCTCTAGATCTTCTTCGTCCTCATGTCCTGAGTGTCCAAAAAGTCCTGCTGTTGAAAAAGATGGTATGAAAAGAATTTCTGACAAGCTTAGTGAGCAATTGTATGAGAAATCTCCCACTAGAGCTTCACCATTGTTGGATTCTGATTGTGAAACTAGCGAGATGACAGTATCATCCGCATCTTGCACTCCTCTTTCATCTGATATTGAAACAGAGAGCCCTCATCACAGCCCATCTTTAAGAATTAAGGAAGAAATAATTGAAGATGATACATCATTCTATCCAAATAAACCTAAAAATTTTACAAATCCAAAAATATCCAACAAAAATCAATCCAGTTTGTTGAGAAATCAAAATCTGATGCAAAATAAAGATATAAAGCCAACATTTCTCAAGAAAATACATCCATGTAATGACAGTAAAAGGTTAAACAATTGGGATTTGAAAAGTGGCTCGGCTAATTTCAAAAATACATCATCATTCTTTAACCCAGTCGAGAAACCAGCATCAACTCCAGATTCCTTGAAAAATAAAATGTCGAAGGAAGCAGAATTATTTTTTAGGCATCAAGGTCCAAGAAATTCTAATAATAATTATAACACTGTACAAAAAGCGAAACCTAATAACCCTGCATTTAAACCAAATAAACCAGAAGATGCTATGATAGTAGCCCAAAAACCTAGTAATAATTCAGAATCATATGGCAATACATCTAAATTGGGGGGTATTCGAAAACAGAATATTATTTTAAATCTGCAGCCCAAATCTAAAAATTGCTTTAAACCCGAAACCCTCATCAAACAGCAAAACACAGATGAAATGTCGGCTATTCATAAGAAAGAAACAGCTTCAAAAAGAGAACAATTATTAAATAAGTTAAAACTTATTGATGATGCTATTGCTAGGAAAAAGTCTAGTAATGCGTACTAATTTTAAATTGAATATTTTTGTTTTTATTTATTTCTTTGATTGGGAGCTTGTGAAACAAATGATGTTTTTGATTAAATACTACTTAATATGCAAAATTTCTTGGTTAAACATTCAAAAAATATTTCTGCAGTTAGGAAAATCTTTTGTATACGAGTCATGTATGGGTTTTGTCTTTCAAAAAAAAAAAAAAAAAAACTAAGTTTTCATTTCTTGCTAAAAATTAGAGTTTATGTGATATTTTAAGCAGCGGTATATGTTTTACGTTGTCAGTAACATGATGTGGTTTCTTTAAAAAAAATTTTTTTTTTTTCATATCCGTCCTTTACAAAAAAAAGTTGTTTTATACATACAGCTATCATTTACAGCATCTGATGGAGTGCAGAAAATTTTCAATCAATTTTCTCTTTAGGACTTTACAATGTTGAATTTATAATATGTTGTTTATTGCTTCATTTTTTTATGTCACTTTGCTATCATTCTGTATAATAATAAGTATTTCATTTGCGATTCACTTCATGCGATATCTTTTTCCCTAATATTTTATATTGAAAGAGCTGTTTGCCTTTAAGGCTTTTCATGTTAAATGTTGTATCTGTAGAATTTTCAAGTTGTGTATTTAGATGTTCATAATCACTCATTTTATATTCTCCATTAATTTTCTCGATTAATTTCTTCTTGAAATAATTTCAGATATACATTTTGTATAATATGTAATGTTTTTTTAAAAATTAGTTATTTGTTTTTATTGTTCATAATGCTTGCAGATGAAACCTAAGATATTTTTTTTCAAACCATTGTATAATACAGTGTAATTTAGTATTGAATTATATTTTGCAATGGGTTTGATTGTTTCTAAACAAATGTGTGGGGTTTTTTTGCCATAGTGTATTATCAGGTATATTTCTAAGTCATTTTTATGTTATTGTTCTTTTTGTTTTCTTAAAAAACCAAAGATATGTTTTTTTTTCTTCTTTTTTTATATATATAAAACTTATACAATGTGCATACTGTGTTGTATTTGAATAAATGTAATGGTGTTTCAAATATATAAAATAAATATCTGGAAAAAAGTTATCTGCCTATATGAAAGGGAAAAAGATAAATGTTTGGTCATGTTTTTTGTTAAATTCCATATTAGAGTATTGTCAGAAGAGGAAAATATTGTCATACGAGAGGAAACGATCAAAGTGAAGTGAGTAAGCATGATATATATTCAAAGGAAATAGTATCTGATTGCTGATGATTGTTACATGTTGAAGTATTAAAATTACTTGAATAAAAAAATGAAAGAATGCGCTTTCTTGTTTGTCTGTTAAATATCTAGAATAAATTTTTTTTCATTTATAAGGATATTCAAGAATGCATCAAAGCACATATCATGATTATCTTTACACTACTATCTTTGCAAAAAGTTGGGTATCACAGCTAATTTTATGTACTGTGTTTCATTGTTTAGCATACTGTTCTGCAGTGATGTTATTGAGCTAATATCTTGTTCCTACATGTTTGTGAAATGTTTAAATTTTGCTTCTGGCAAAATGCATTTATATGTTTTGTCCTCAGCATTTAATAAAGTATAGTAGTGGTTGGTGTACCTTTTAAAATTAATCTAATTATAAATTACTAAGAAATATATCTATCTACTTTCCTCTTCAAAATAATTGAACTTGCATATTAAGTGTTCTTGAAAACTGTTAGCTTTTGTGATATGAAAGTATATTTTGCTCGATGTTTGTTATTCATTGTGATTCAAATGTAAATAAATGTTTGTGAGCATAGCATTGTCTTTCCTACAATTACTGGTGTTTGTTTTTTTCTTTCTCTAAATATATACAAAAACATATTCATTTATTGTAAATCCATTATAATTAATAGCTCAGAATCTCTCATAGATTTACTTTGTAGAAAATGGTATTGCAAGACAATTTTTATCTGATTTGAATTCAGTTGAATTAACTTGTTTTCTGTCAAATGAAAACGTAAAAACTACATCTTAATGCTATTATTTCATAAGTTCAAATTATTATTTGACAAAATACATGGTGAAAATATGATTGGAGGAGGGAGATTAACTATTCTCCACACTCATTAGGCAGAACTTCCTTCAACACAGATTTCTTCCTCTAAATATAGGTATGACTTTTTATTATTCAAGTGTAGTCACAATCAAGGAGTAGAGAACTTTTGAAAGAAAATGCACCCAAAATGATTGGTCCATTTAGTGTAACTATAAATTTATTGGGGAACTATATCAGTCTCTCCTCATGTAAATAATAAGAAACTAAATGTGTGTCAAATGAGTTGTTGATTACATTTTCGTGTTATTTATTGTAAAAAATAATTATTATAGTACCTGTTTAACTAGCTTATTTCTTATTTTAAATGGTGATTTCTAAAATTTTTTTTTTTAATTTTAGATATTATATGATTAATCTCTTTATATCTTCTAATTAGACAAATGAACATGTTAGTGTATGAATTGGCACTGCAGACCATGACAAGATCCATACCTAACAAATTTAATAATATATTTATATGTTGGGAAGTGGGATGTACTACTTTGAGGGGTATTATTTATTTTGAGATTTTATTTGAGAAATAAGCTGAATTTTTGCATTTTTCCCCTAAGACTTTCAAAAAGTTTTATAGCAAAAAAAAAAAAAGCACCATTTCATTTTTTTTTTAATGATGTGAACATAAAATTTTCCTGGATTTTGGCATTTTTTGTTTTTCAATTTATTTTTAATTTTTAAAATAGACTACAAGGTTGCTCACAATTTCAAACCATTTTCGTTATTTTATCACATTTTCTGTCTTTACTGAGAACTATAAAGGTTTCTACTTAATATCTGAGTAGCTAGTTCATGAGACGAACACAAAAAATAAAAATGAATGATGAAATACAGAAAATAGATCGGTTGAATGTTCATATATTTAATAGCACTATTCAAATTTCTTGAAGTTGTGGCGATCTTTTCATCTAGAATGATGTCGCTTGCGTATTTCTATTAGCAACTGAAGACATAAACTGTTCTCGAGAATCTATAGTAGTAATATGTTTTTGACCATTGCCTATATGCATTATCAGACTTTTAAGTTTTTTCCATATCACTGGCAATACATTCTTGAATGTAAATATTTAGGGATATGGAGCGACAAAGGCTATAATCCCCTGGTTGCCACAAAGCAGCGATTAAAAGTTCTCCAAATTAACATTCCTGTATTCCGAAATGCACAGAGGAAGCACCACCTGCTGGAGTGGGGAAAAAAAAATGCGCGCGCACACATAGAGTCCGTTTTTGCAACTTAAGAAATATCAAAGTACTTGAGAGATTGCAGAAAGATGAGCAGATGTTTTTTGTTGGCGAAAACATGGGATAAGAGAACATCGTAGTAAATATCGGGATCATCCATTTGTAGCTTGTTCCGTAACACTGTTCTGTACGTTGAATATTTTTGACATTTGAGAAGAATATGAGAAATATCGTTTATCTATCCACATTTGCTGCACAAAGGGTTATCTGTAAGATTGTATTGATGAAGAAGTCCTGAGTGATGATGGTTTTGCTGATTATACGGGCAATGATTTTATCTTGTATTCTGTTCTCTGTCCATTTTGAGATGGATATAATGTCGGGAAATTCCCCCAATAATGGTTGATATTTACTTTTTCGGTAGTTTTCGTATGCAATTTTGTTTGGAGATTTTTTTCATAGTAGAAAAAATATCTTCAGGAGAAATCCATTCTAGAAATGATGTAAATGCCGAGACCTTCTTCGTCAGCTGGCAATACATTTTCAAGCCTTTACAAATATGTGCCTGTTCTCATCCGTTCTTCCAATCACTTGCCAATTCCCACCAAATGCAAATGACTTAATATTTGAAATTTTGCTTTGCTTAAATGCCGTTGAGAAAGAACATCATATCCATATATATGGCCATATACCCTTGCTTTATTTATCACCATATTGATTCACCACCATGTCTATGATGATCTAATTTCAAATTCCTCTCACACTCTCCCTGTATATATTTACTTATATATCTTGTTCAAATTTTCGATCGTTAATAAATACTTGTTATTCATCCACTCAACTTCAAATACATTTTTTAAAACTTGTAATAGACGGCACTTGATGTTAATACAGTTTTTTTTTTCATTTAAATATTAATTTATTAATCAAATTTAATTTATTTTTAATACTTTAAATAGTTTTAGCAGTTTGTAATGGAAATTGAAATCTACGGGCAGAAGCTCTATCAGTAAAATACAAGGATTTCTGTATTTTCCACGTGAAGGTGAAAAATGCGAGTTGTATTCTTAGGAAAATCAATTATTTTTTGATACTTAATAGATTTTTTTTGATAATTATTTAGTAAAAAGTAACTAAAATAATAATTTTCTTTGTTGACCTAAGTAGGAATTGATTTTAAAAATTTATATTACTTGTTTTCTTTTTTTAAATAAATTTTAAATTACTTCTGAGTATGTTTTGGCACGATTTTTTTTTTTTTTTTCAAATCTCGGTTTTTTCTTCTTTTTTTTATGTCTTTGTATTAGTTGAGAAAAAGCAGTTTGGTTTCTAAAATAATAAAGACAAATGAATATATATAATATAATTAGGCAGTTTTATTTATTTAATTTTGGTTCAGTAATATAAAATGTGTAATAGCAATAATATTTTGTTAAAAATTTAATTTTTTTCTTTTATATATATATTTAGAGATTTTAAATTTATTCAGTAAATTAATTAAATTGAGCATTTCTAGTGGTCTTGAGCACAAATCCTTTTTAAAGTTGTCTCCTAGTGATTATCTTTTTCCGGCAGGGCAAAAAAAAAAAAAAAAAAAAAAAAAACACGTCTTTGAATTAATGAAATAAGACAGAAGGGGAAAAAACATTAATAGGCAAAAATATGTGTAACTTAGCGTAAAATTCAAATTAGAAGGCTGACAATAAAAAGATAGGAAATAATTATTTAAAGATTAATATGTCTAAAACTGAAACTAATTGCAGGCACCGCGACAATCGTTAATGCTCTTCATCGTTATCTCTTCTAATAAAAAAGATAGTTGTGTATGGGAGAGATAGAGGGTTAGCACTCTACAATCTAACAGTTTCACCTACAAATACCAAATTTGACATATCTATACCGTGGATAAAAATGCACGTTTACTAGGGATTAAAAAAAAATTTGGTTTGTTAAAAATTAAGCTGTATTTTATTTTTATGCGCAATAATTTTCAAAAACAATACTGCACAAACATAAATTTTACGCTATTTCCAAATTTATGAAATTGTTTTGTTATTAGCGATTTTATAAATGAGCAAGTTATTTTTAATTTCAGCTGCTCTTTTAAAAGCATTTTATTGCCTATTGAATCACAATCGACAACATTGCTGGCTTGAAAGTCAAACCGTTTTTATTATCTAAAAAATATTCGTATTGTTACGAATGTTACGAGTCTGTGATGCTGCTTCCCAGCATGATTGATTTCTTCACTGGAAAGATTGATTTACAATATTCTGTACTGGATGCTGCGTGCGGATGCTCTTAGAAATGATCCCAAAGTTTGGCGATAAACTAGGCTACTTGGCGACGAATTTGGAGACAAAATGGATAATTCTCGAAATTTTGAAAATTTTCCCGATTTGTCCATTAGGAACCGAGATACGCCCTGTTTGGTCGAGATATTTCTAGCCACGTCTTTTGGGACTATATAAGGGCGACAGTTTCAAGCTGCGTCTCCAGCCATGGAAGGAGACGAACGTTCCGATTGCTCTCGTAGCAGCCGTTCCAGCGCTATTAGCAATTATGATCAAAATAGACGCCTCTGTAAGCTGAGGGAAAATTGCAACTACTTAGTTGGTATTCAAGCCCAGATTATGGATGCTAATATAATTAAGGAAAGCATTGCCAATAAGTACACAGATGATAGGGATATCTCAAAGGAGGATTGGCAGCAACTCCAACGGGCGAACTCAACCATTAGGGCAAACGAAATTTACAAGACAAGATGTAATCCTAGTACTGTCCCTGGCTGCCATGTTCACTCCGATAATTTACAAAATATTTGTAATCAGCTGCAAAACAAAGAACTCCAACTAAATGAAAATGAGGATAAAATCAGAGCATTTAACGACATTCTTACTGAGATGAAAGTAAACAACCTAACAAATACCCCTGAGTACACGGATACCGCTATGAAGATTAAAGCACAAAATGAAGAAATTCTAACACTCCTCATAATAATTGGTTTATGTAAGGTTCCTAATTGTCCGGTACACATCACGCAACCTGACACTACAATGGAATACGATGAAACCCTGAAAACGAAAAGAAAAAATCCGGTTGAATCCCCCACGACAGACGAAGAAAATACCCACACCAAAAGAAGAAATAACTACGATCACTTCCAAAATGTCTCTCCGAGAAAAGCTGCTGAACAACCAGCCTCCGATTCTAATAATTTTGAAGTACAAACGAACAACAAATTTGATGTCCTATGTGAAGCAGAAAATTTAAATGTCCATGCATCAATTTAAAACTCACCGAGCACTAAAATATCACCCTACCAAAACTGCATAAAACCTTCCCTGAATCAGTCAACAGGTTCGTAAATAATATCATCACTATATAGCTCATTACGGAAGATCAAAGACTACAGATAATCAAATTCCTTGATGACGTAGGTGAAGACTACTTCCTCTCCGAAAATGAAGAAACCAGACCACTTAAAGTTATAATCAAGGGTCTACCAGGCAACTCCGACAAAGAATAAATCAAGCATGCACTTGAAGAAAAGAATTATACCGTACTCAGAATCTCGCAACCAAGAAATTACAGAGAGAAGTCACTCTACACCATATTCCTTATCGACATCAAGAAAACTTCAAAGATCAACAACATCTTCAATGAAAATAGCCCTTGATACCTCAGAATTAAAATTGGACCGTACAGAAAGAAATCTACAGCTTGCTCGGGATTCTTCCACCCCGCTAGAAATTGCGGTATGACTCCCAAATGCATCAAGTGTGGAAGTACCCACCAAACGAGAGAGTGCATAATAAAGGAAAGAATTCAAGCCCCAAGATGCATTAATTGTAATGAAGAAGGTCATCTAGCAGCCTGGAAAGGATGTAGAAAATACCCTAAACTGACAAACAGACTGGGCCGTCCCTCCTATGCTGATATAACCAAGAAACCAGAACAGAGAAATTCGGAAAACCCACCCAAACCAACTCAACGACACGTCCCGATCCCGCAAAAGCAATATCAAGAACCAAGATATCACCCAACTTTAGAAGCCCACAGTTACCCAGAACTGAACGACATGAAAGATATATTTGAAGCCCTGAAAGAAATAAGAACTATATTTAAAGTATTTCCAGGTTTGCTTAAAGCAGCTAAATTAGCTAAAGAAACTAAAGACCCTGTAAAGAAGAAGTTAATCCTACTCAACGCTCTTATTTATTAATCCTCTACTCCTAACAACGAGTAAATGGCACCTGATTGGCTCTCCTGGTACAACAACTTATCCATCTCCCACGACTCCAAACATCCCCGCGAACCTGTGTAACCCTCCACCTACTCCCCGGATGACGGGCCTCTTTGATTGGTTCCCTCCTCACCTACTCCTCCATCTCTCCAGCTTCTACCAGACTCGGCTCATTCACGCTTCTGCTGTCATGCAACACGCACCTGTCGCTCTGTACAAAAAGGTTCATGGCAATTTATTGAACGTTAGGTCTCCTTCAATTGTCAATACCGAGGATAAGCCCCTGCCACGGCTAGGTGCCTCGTTAATCCAACTCATAGGGCTGAACAGAGTAGTCGGAATAGACGTTAGATAACGAGTCCTCCAGAAATGAAGACAAGAAGCGGTGGAGCCAAGCAAGTGCTGAACTGAGCTGTGTGCCTTTTATTCTGTTGAGGAAGCAGCGTCGAGTACTATAGCGAGTGCTGCTTATATTGTTACTACTTGGGAGCTACTGTTCTTATTGTGTGCTGCTGTTGTTCGTCTCGTCTGTAAACAAACGCCTGTGTTGTGTTGTCTACTAAAGGACTGGTCATTGTGTGTTTATCTCTTCTCCCACCATATACACCCATTATACAGGTGAACGAACCCGACGGATTAGGATAGGAAAACCCATAACAGTATGATTTTTCTTTATTGTTTAAAACAGAAGGATTTTTTTCATTAGCCCTGCATTATTTCCCCGGTGGGTGGCACCTAATTGAGGACAAGAAGTTTCCAGTATCGTAGTTGGTTCTCACCACCTTGATCGCTACTGACAAAGATGGTGGTCTGGCTCCCCCTACCGATTTCGGGACGTATTTCCTAAGGGAAGGATTGTACAATAGTCGGTAATGGACTTAGTCCCAACCACAGTTCCCACTAATGTTGCTGTTGCGGCGGTTCGGTCTTTCAGATTTTCCCATATGCCTTCAGGAACCTCGGAGTTGCCAGTTTAAGGTAAATTTCATGTAGTTCCAAGTTCTTTTAGCACATTTTCTGTTCCACAGCATCTTCTATCTGTACTTTTGGTACTAATTTTTTTCATATAATCCTTTCCCCGTGTTTTCAATACCATGTTCAACAATTTCGGGGCCAGCCTGGTTGGTAGAGCGTCAGTCTTGCAACCGAAAGGTAGCGAGTTCTATCCTCGTCTCGGCCAAAGACCGCCATGTTGGCTAATGGCAGTTAGGGCACGTTAAATAGGTCGTGTTAACAAAGTCCTCCAAGTTCCCATCACAAATGATACCTCTGGGGGTACTTAATCAGGGATGAGTTGGTCTCTGATTTGGTTCTAAATTCTGAAGCGGATGGATGAATGAGTGTATGAAATTCGACTGTCCCCTAAAAAGGGTTGTGTCGTCTGTGTTCGAGCAAAGTCGTACTTTCACCGTAAACGAAAAGACGCACACTTCTGCCTTCATTCAAAAAACAGCTCTTATTCGGGCTTGGTATGACCAAGTGGCATCAGACCCACCCCACCACCACTTTGAGTAGTTCGCTGGTCTAGGTGATCTAGTGGTAAGGTCTCGGCTTCGGAACCGGAGGGTTTCAGGTTCGAGACTCAATTCCACCGAAGACCCGTCGAATAAGCGGGTCTAGAACACGTTGAATCCTTCGGGGCCAAACGTCCTCCCTCTGGTGTAGTGTAGAAATTTAGAGAAAAGGGTTCGTCCTCGTCATATGACCGCGGTTCAAAAGGACGAGATCCGTTCCAAAATAGCCCTAATGTTTCTTCAAAACGCGATGTTAAAATAACTAAACTAAACAAACTGATCTGAGTAGTTCGCAATCTAGAGAACTCAGAGAAGGGATGTTTTAATTCTGACCACCTTGTCTATTATTTGGAGGGTGGATTTCTGCGTTCAGCTTGGGGCGATTTTTTAAATTATAATTTTGGTTAGAATTTGAATAAAAAATTAAGTTAGCATTCGACAATAACTTAGGAAATATTACTGTGCAAAAACAAATTTTTCCAAAAACAATTGGACTATTTTTTAAATATATCAATTTAGAATCTTACAGAATTTTAGTAAATTTTTTCAATTAACTTTTTTTTTGCTTAGTTTTCAAATCTATTTATTGTATTGCCACTCGTTAGCTACACACCTTCCTAACCTCTCAGCAGAAAGACTCGTCCTTCCTACGTCACGCGCATGAGGAATGACGCGAAAAACTGATCCTTGTTTTAGCTTGCAGTCTTAAGTAAGTGCTGTAAGAATGTTTTCAAAACAAGAACAACGAAGTTGGATAGAAATAGAATATGCAGCAGCAGAGGTTGCAGTATCATTATCATTGCTGGAGTATCATTACACTGGATGAGATTTGGGCAAGATCGTACTATCCAAAATTGAAACGCCAATCAAACGAATGATGTCATTATGGGTCACCAAGACGTTCGAAATTTCATCATAACCCAAGCAATGGAAAAGTTATGCTGATTCTCGTGTACGACATCGATGGTATCATTCTAAAGCATAATGTTCCCCCACATCAGACCGTCCAGAGATTCTTGCGGAGGTAGACCGATCCATTCTATCATCAGAACAGGCGCTGCTACAGGTGTTCTGCGACTTACACACAATTGGAAATGGGTTGTGCACAATGCTGGCGATTATATTGAAGGACTGTATCGCTTTTATATTCCATGTAAATAAATAGTTGCCACTATTAAAGTTCCAACCCTCATAGCTGGTTAGAGTTGAGTCAGCTACAAATTGGTTAAATCACTGCAGCGAAGCGCAAGTGTTGGGTGGAGTTCAGGCGATTAAGTGATTGAGAATTGAAGCCATGCGTCAAATCTTGGAAACAACAATTGAAGCAGCATCTAGTCCTGTGTTGAGTAGCCAGTCGTATAAATAGTGAGTCGCCAATCGAGTACAGCTAAAGTGTGGCGACAATAGAGAATAGCAAACGTTTAGAAAGACCTTAAGGAATACCTACGTGAATTTTCTCTTCCTGCTGAGTTCTGTCTGGACGCTTAATGTGCTGTTGTGTTTGTTAACTACCAACTATTTTTCTGTGCTGTTCTTTGTTTAAGTGCTGCTGTGTATTACTTATGTAGGCCTCGGCTATGTCTTCGTGTTAATAAACTTCGCTATTTTATATTGTGGCCTGTTGACAATGTTACAATAAACCTGCTACAGCGAAACATCGATTTTTTGGAGAATATTCCAAAATAATATAAACAATATCTCTATTAACTAGAGTTGATTAGTTTAAATAAATAAAAAATGAATGTCTCTTGTGAGTGGCCGCACCGCTCATCCGATTGCGATAAAACGTTGAATACTTATTACTTGCACTTACGGGATGTTCATAGGCATAGTCAACGTATGTAATCTATGTAAATAAAAATAAATGTTTGTTCTATGTCTCTTATGCGTTGCTGTACCACTCATCCGACTCTATCCAGTTCTATACTGAATTCTTCGGACAAGGAATAAGTCGGACAAGAAATTTATTTGTTTTTGATGTGTCTTCGTGTTAATAAAAGTCGTTATTTTATATTGTGATCTGTTGACAATGTCACAATAAACCCCCATAGCAATTTTACTAAGCTTTGTGGAAAATATTCCGAAATAATATAAATAATATCTCTGCTAGGCAGAAAAGGAGATTTTTCTGAAGACAGAAAAAAATATTCCCTACCTTAAAACTCTTGAATCATAAAGTCAAAAAAGGGTATAAATACTATTTACACTTCTCCTTTATATATCATTCTATTTCAATGAATGTATTAATTTCCGATAGGAAAATAAATATTATTCTTTCACTCAATCCTAATTAAACAAGACAATTATTTCAAAATTCAAACGATATTTCCACAATTATTACTTCTGCGGCAGCAACGCGCCGGGTATCAGCTAGTTATTAATAAATATTATCATTGAAATAACAATGTGTAATTTCTTTTTATCATTTTGAACCCAAATAGTCATTACAAAGCTAAACTCAGTGGCACGGGGGTCTAGGTCTATAGTGCCCATGTCTGCTTTCTTGACCGAGGGCACTGGGATGCAAAACATATGACCCGGTTAGGTGGTCGGCCTAACGCGGAACCCCTAGTATTTAGTTCCTAAACATGCTAATCCTTAAGGTGGGTTCAGACGAGGCTAATGTCTTACCGTCCTGAGAAAAACCCTAAAAGTAGGGGTCTGTCGGCCTGAAAACGGGATGATCTATTACATTGTGTTGGTGCAGGAAAGGGCATTATTTCTTTTGGTGCCAAAAGAACCGGTTAGAAGTATCATTATCATTTGAAGAATCTCCGGTTATATACACTGATGGAAAAAAAATCCCAACACCGAGAAAAAATTATTGTACAGTAATGAAATTTTAGGAATACATTTGTCTAGGTAACATATTTAATTGATTAAGATCACAGGTAGAACCATTGGCGAGAAGAGCCATTTCAAATGTGAAATGTTGGTACATTAGTTATCGGTGTAACCGCCAGAATTTTGAATGCAAGCACGCAAACGTGCATGCATTGTGTTGTGCAGGTGTCGGATATCAGTTTGTGGGATGGAGTTCCATGCCTGTTGCACTTGGGCGGTCAATGCAGGGACAGTTAATGCTGGTTGTGGATGACGCTGGAGTTGTCGTCCAATAATGTCCCATACGTGCTCGATTGGAGAAAGATCTGGTGATCTAGCAGGCCAAGGCAACATGTCGACACTCTGTAGAGCATGTTGGGTTACAACAGCGGTATGAGGGCGAGCGTTATCCTGTTGGAAAACACCCCCTTGAATGCTGTTCATGAATGGCAGCACAACAGGTTGTATCACTAGACTGACTTACAAATTTGCAGTCAGGATAACCACGAGAGTGCTTCTGCTGTCATACGAAATTGTTCCCCAAACCATAACTCCAGGAGTAGGCCCTGTGTTTCTAGGCCGCAGATAGGTCACTAGCAGGCGTTCACCTGGCCTCCTTCTAACCAACAAACGGCTGTCACTGCGACCAAGGCAGAACCGGCTTTCATCAGAAAACACAACAGATCACCACTCCGTCCTCCAATGAGCTCTAGCTTGACACCACTCACGTCGCAAACGGCAGTGGTTTGGAGTCAGTGGAATGCACTGTACAGGGTGTCTGACTCGGAGCTGTCCTTGAAGTAACCGATTCGTAACAGTTCGTTGTGTCACTGTGGTGCCAACTGCAGCTCGAATTTCAGCTGCAGACGCAGTACGATTAGCCACAGCCATACGCCGAATACGACGGTCTTCCTTCTCAGTAGTACCACGTGGCCGCCCGGAACCTGGTCTTCTTGAGGCAGTACCTTCCCTTGACCACTGCCGCCAATACGCATGCACAGTGGATACATTGCTGCCAAGTCTTTCAGCAATATCGCGGAAAGAAAACCCACCTTCTCGTAGCCCTACAACACGACCTCGTTTAAACTCAGTGAGCTATTGATAATGGCTTCTTCGTCTTCTCAGAGGCATCCTTGACTAACATTAACCCACTACGTCAAATCTCAACTGTAAATAACAATCACGAACCTTACAGCGCTTATTTAAAGTAAACCTCATTTGCATGTTCATAGTGTCGCTACTAGCGCCACACTTACGCGCGTAGCTCGAAATTCGAATCAACGTCATCTTTCAGATGTATAAACACGCCCACCAAATTTCGTTTATCTAGCACAGCTCCTTCCTAGTGTTGGGATTTTTTTCCATCAGTGTATTAGTTAGTAATAGATACCAGCTAAATTATTTTGAGTAATGTTTTAATTTATTAAAATTATTTGGAAACATCTATTCAATAATTTGTGGATATTACGTTATACGTAATATATCTGTAAGTTGTGCTATGGAGGATTGGGAAACCAATTTTGGGGTGTGTGAGTTATTTCTAAGATTCCGGCAAATACTGCGTTAGTTCTTGCCTATTTATTGATTTATTTATATTTTTTTTTCGCTGAATTTTGTGTTTTACTTTTTATTTACATCAAATAGTAACAGATTTTTTAAGAATTAAACAGTTCCAAATGAACTGTTTTTCACCGATTCCTAAATTTATTAGATGAAACTATCGTTTTCAACTTGTTCAGAATTAATAAATTCTAATGCAAAACTGGTTTGTGGGGTGATTTAGTCTTAAAACGCAAGCTTTCCACTCTTAAAGACACACGAATCTTCGAGGAAATATTAAACTATTTTTTTTATTATCCGATGGTTTTAAATTAATTGACTGCAGCCTCAGGTCCTAAAAAAATCCATACAAAAGCAGTTGAAGAAATATCGTTGAAGGCTTTCTTATGCAAGACATTATTTTAAAAGCTCAAATAACAAGAGATTTCTAATTTATCCACAATTTAATTTAATTTATCATATAAATACACAAGCAAAAAGAATGTCTCACCTAATGAAGCGCGCTCAGTTAGCCAAATGTTGGGGTTTGCTTTAATGCCTACTTCCCCCCTCACTTATATTCGTCTACTTACGACTACCAGGTTCAGGATTTTTCTTGTGACGGTAAGACAGTAATTATTACGTGCTATAGAAGATCACGCCTACTTCCTGAAAATCACGTGCCCACAATAGGCCAATGGCAAATGCTTGTCCTGTCGGAACAACCGTTGACCATTGCCAACGATGTAGTTTGAACTGTTCTTACGAGAACAGTATAGGGACAACAGCAGAGAGGCAGCGATTTCACACAATAGCTAGCTTCGTGTGATTCCACCTTTAGTCTGTTGACACATTGAAGTACTTTACTCGTAACTGGGGACGTGTGTTGAAACTTTATTTACACCCCTTGAAGTCCAAGGTCTTCTGTCCGAAGTCGCAATGTCCCTCTCTGAGTTTGTTTATGGTGAGCCAGTCTTGTTGTGTGTGTAGTGATGTCCAGTTATGTTATATTGTTAGTGTGCTTCTTTTAAATGTGCTGTGACGAAATAAAATGTGAAAATCCACTAGTTGACTCCAGTTCCTTCCTGAGCAGATAAGAGCTTTTGAATAATTCCATTGGCTAAATGAATTGAACTGAACTGCGAATTTGAATTTAAAGCCTAATCAACATTAATTTCCTCACACGGCCAGAGACATGGAGTTTGACAGTTTCATTCCAACTGTTTGAGAGAGTGCAGATGGGGAGGAAGACAGTCATTTACAACCAAGATAGGAATGCTAGTTTGACTGTTCGGTCAATGTAAGGCTGGACAATACTTATTCAGTAGCCGACCACAACAAATCCTGTCGATACTGCTACGTTCAGTGGTGGCGGGGTGGTAGGCTGTATGCAAGAAGAAGAGACATGGAGTTAAAGTGACTCCATTGTTGTTTTTCTTTTTTGTCTTTTACAAACAGCATTTGGAATTTATTTTGGAAGCAATACATTCTGGAATTTTATTCGGAAGCAATAGATGGAACGCAATACATTCTGGAAATCATGCAGTTAACAAAGTATTTAAAATGTTAAATGTTATAATATTAAATGTTGGAAAGATGTTATAAGAAAAACCTAAACAATCTTTTAAGGAGTATTCACCTTTGTTTAGATATTACGGAATTACATTAATGTTAATTGTATAATTTCACAAACAAAAATGAAGAATGCAATATTTTAAAATATTATTGTAAGAAAACTTCTTTATTGTTTTTGCATTATTAAAATCAAAAGCAGTTTCACAGACATGGAGTCAATGACTCCATAAATAACAGCAAGACTTTTTTAAAAAGAATAAATCAGTTATACACGCGTGTTCATAGTTAAACTTGTACCACCAACATATTGCTAAAATAACGACTTGAAGGTATTAAGGAGATGATTGCATTCGAGAACAAAATACCGCGTGCTCTAGGAGCACACAAAGATTGTACAATACTGTATGAAATTGATCAATATTCGCAATATTGTTTAATATTGTGAAATGGCGTTTAATATCATATAATACCACACAATATAGTGCAGCAGACTGTTTTACCTGAGTGGTAATCAGAGCTAATGAACAAAGTGGAATCATTTTAACACCTGTCTTAATTTAGGGCCAATATAGTTGTAGGCAATGAAGGCGTTTTTAATTATTTTTCTCATTTATTTTAGGTGGGAATTATTTATAGATATTGAATCAATCTCCTGCGCAAATCCGTACGATCTATTTGTCAAATAATTTGCTTTTATCCCGTTTTAATCAGTTTTATGCTCTAAACACGAATTTTTTGGGGGGAAGGGACCAAAAACAAAACTGATTTTATAATGTAACAATTTTCACAACAAAGCACTTGTGGTGACATCTTAATAAGCCAGTAACTACCACTAAACATTGGTGGCCATTTTTGTATAGTGGATAAGTTACTGGACTTCAAACCCGAACATCGCAGGTTCGATCCTTGGCGGAATTCAACCTATGTATTGGCACAATTCCGCCAACACCCACGCCAATTTGATGACTTCGGACGTGATGAATTTTCAACAGCTCTCTTGGCGCCATCTCTTCATCAGCAACACAAAGTCGTCAGACTCACTTGACGCAGCAACACAAAAAAATCAGACTCACTTGACGCAGCAACACAAAAAAATCAGACTCACTTGACGCAGCAACACAAAGCCGTCAGACTCACTTGACGCACCAAAGCAAAGCCGTCAGACTCACTTGACGCAGCAGCAACGCTCATATACTAGCCATAACGCTTGGCGTAATAAAATCGTTCATCTCTCTCGCGAACTCACTGGTAGGGGAGTATTGTGGTGACATATTAATAAGCCAGTAACAACCACTAAACATTGGTGGCCATTTTTGTATAGAGGATAAGTTACTGGCTTTCAAACTCCAACATCGCAGGTTCGATCCTTGGAGGAATTCAACTTGCGTATTCGCACAATTCCGCCAACACATACGCCAAACACTGAATGACAGTGTGCTACAGAGCATGCAACAAATGTATCTTCGTTTCAGCGGAAGAAAGCAACACATTGCTCTCTAGAAATTGAGATATTTATAGTTAATAAGACGGACTTGGTGACAGATAAAACGATGGATTTATTATTCAATAAACGTCCATCCCACTAATTGATCCTTATACTTTTCTTTCTCATATTCGAAAGTATAAAAGAAATACTGTAGTTGGTTTTTAAAAATTCGAGCTTGAGATTTTGAAGAATCTTCACGTTTCCAATCACCTAGAGTTTAAAATTCCCCATTTTTTAGTAATATGTCTGTCTGTCTGCCTGTCACAAAGATAGTTCGAAAAGGCTTTCAGATAAGCGAATTTAAATTGGTATATGGTCTCTAAATCTCTATCAGTCCTACAAGCCATACAGTCATCTCTAAATTGTAATAAGGAAATATGGACGATAAAAGAAAAGATTAAAAGTGTAAAAATTAACAAGTCGGTAGAGTTGAATTAGGTTAAAACCCATACTGAGATATATGGGAATGAAAAGGCGGATCACTATGCAAAGTTGGCGACACAGAAAGAAAGTGTTGATGTAATTGTCCCCAAATCAACTGCTGTTTTAAACAGGGATTGAGAGAAGAAATAAAACTAATACGGTTTGACAGATGGTATATGTCCAAGAAAAGGAAGAGTAACTTTCGACTTTATTCGAAAATCAGAAATAAAAATAAGAATGTACCATCTACTGATAGTTCAAATTAAACTTGACATGGGAAATTTCCTGCATATTTCCAAAGATTTGGAAGAACGCAGGAAAATAAATGATATTGGTACTGTTTGACACTATTTAAAGAGATGTACTGTAATCTCAGAGCTAAGAAAAAAACCGAAGATTAAAAACAATGATTTAAGTACAGTATACTGATGGTACTAGGTAAACTAAAAAACCTGAACGGCATGATGTCAAGGATTGTCAATTTTTTGTCGAATGTGATAGTGAGGAAAAAGCTCAGCAATTAATTACCTCGAAGAGGTCGTTAGTGCTGCGAATTGGTCAATGTAAGTTTAGACAACACTAAAGACAGCAGTAGACACAACAAATCCTGTAGATCCTGCTACGTTCAGTGGTGGCGGGGTGGTCGGGTAATATGGTCTTTAGATCAAATCTGTAGATTTCTGTCAACTTTCATGCTAAACTCATTCAGTTCATCCTGTTGTCTAAATATAAATTAACACGATAATAATTATAAAACGTAAAGAGCTAGATTCATAAAATTTGGTACACAGCTTCTAAAGTGAAAAAATATGTTTAATATGGAAACAAATGTGTCAATGAGATGACTTTTTGTAAATATGCTTTTTCACAAGCATGTAAACGGAATAATTCAAAAACACAATGATTTAAATATAGAAAATTTGATATGAGATTTTTTTTATCTACAACTGTTATACCGGATCAACTTTTGGTTTCAATCGTTTGAAAGCAACCTGTCTAAAACACAAATTCAACTTTCAAGTACCTTTTTCTATATACCGGAAATTAAGTACTAAAAATCACATGACAGATTCAATAAAAATAATTAATTAATGTCAAAGATCAATATTACGCGTCAGTGTCCTATAAGGCCTTTGCTACTTTAATCAAAATGCAAAATTTCATTCGTCACTGGGAAGAGTGGAGATAGATAACATCTTTATTAAAAATCACGCTAGAAAATCATAAGGAGAGCTCTTGAAATTTTATTATATTTATTGACTGATGCTTATGCATATCTACTGTGTCATATTCTAAGCATAATGATGTGGCTCATTTTTACCTGCAATATGTAGCCTTACATTCCGAATAAATAACATATACAGCTAATGTGATAGTTCATGAACAGAATATTGCTAAAAATAATAATCGAAGTATTTGGAGTAAGCTATTTGGTACTGAGGTGAGATACTATTGTCATAAAATAGTTTTGGAAACGCTGTCATAAAGCAAAAGGTATTAATTTATTGATCAATATTCAGTAAATCAAAGTAATCTTCCTTAACTGAAATGCACTTTTAATAACATTTTTCCAATCTTAAAACATTTTCTTTTATATTTTTTATAAAATCCCTTCAGGACTGGAATAACTATTGTTCGAATTATGACTAATTAAAGTTATTATTCGAATAATGTAGCTATTGGTTTCTTGTTCAATCGATAATCTCAAAGTGATAGGGCCGTGGTGGCCTGGTGGTACGGTCTCGGCTTCGGAGCCGGAGGGTTTCTATCTCAAGACTCGATTCCATCGAAGAGTCGTCGTGTAAGGGGGATCTCTTGCACGTTAAATCTGTCAGGCCAAACATCCAACTGGTGTGGAGAGGGGGGGGGATGTCACCTCAGGTGTCGTCCTCTTCATCTGAACGTGGTTCAAAATGACGAGGTCCCTCCGAAAATAGCCCTAGTGTTGCTTTACAATGAGACGTTAAAATAACTAAAACTAAAAACTAAAAAGTCTCAAAATGATGATCAGGGAGGAACAGTTTCAACTATGAAAAATAAGAAAATAATCACACGGTGTCATATCTAGTGAATACAGAGCAACCGGTGTTCTATTTGTTGAATTCTTAATCAAAACTTCATTAATAATAAATCCTTTTGTGAGAGGGCGCATTATAATGATGAAACGTCATTGAGTAATTTCGGAACAATGGAACATGGTCATTTTCGATGTAGAAACATATTAAAAAATGCTCACAGTTGTTAATAGAGGAATAATTTTCTGATAATATCAACATATTGAAAATTAGACGAAGTGGATGGTCTCTCAGAGCGTGATTCATCTATGACGGATTTTTTTACCTTTTAAAAACCATTTACTCCAATCAAATCTTCTTATTTTTGATGATCAATAGTCTAAAAAACTTTACATTTCAAAAATATCTGAAATGGAGAAAAAAAATTAAATGGATTCAAATTTTAAGGTATACTCTTTCCTCGATTATATTTAACTTTTTTTTGAAAATTCAAAATGGCTCTTATCTCTATAAATGATTTTCAGACGATATTGAGAGTTGCCCGGCATTCTTATAAAATGTGAAAACATTTCATAAATTATTTGCCCTTGATTTCTAATTTATGCAAATTTGAAAAGAAGCATTCCAAATATTTTTTTTAACACGATAGCATAAAGTGAGGAATTAATGATATCGAAGAATAAAAACTAGTTAAATATAAACGAATATTGGTGTGTTTAATATAACAAAGGTAACAATGCATGAGACCAAAGTGAATTGGGGATATTTCTGTGTAAATATTATGTACAATAATATATATAGGATGTATCATAAATTCATCTAAATTCAAAATCATAATAAAAAGGCAATGTTTGAAAAAATTACGATTTCCGGAAATATGTTATAAATATATTTAAATTTTTTTAATTATCACTCTAAAAAAGATTTTAAAGTGACTGATAGATGGCGCTCACTTGGCATTCCCAGTGGCCATCAAGATCACCAGACCTTAACACCAACCGACTTTGTTTCAAAGGATACCTACAAACACTATATCAATATAATTTCCCACTTTGATGGAACTTAAAGATGTCTGTTACGTAAACATATTGCCCCGCCTCTCACTTATAACGCCCTCTAGCGGCACATGTATCGTTTCATTAGATTCTGTAACATCACTCATGTAGCAGCGACGCCAAAGGCAAACTCAAAACTAACTCCCACAAAGTGGAGAATCAAATTCTTTAAATTTCAAAAAGCTCCGTCATCATTGAAACCTCCACAATAACCCTCAACAGATTGTTGGTGACATTGGTCGGATCGTGCCGACATGTATACTCAGCTATAATACTCTCCTCACTAGTTTAATACTTTGTGGTGGCGATCATGTTGATCATATTTTACTTTAAAATAAAATGCATGGTACTAAGTTAAAATGCTCTGCTTTCCTGATTTACATAAACCCTCTGAGTTACATCAGCGTCATCTATCGGTTACTTTTTGAATCATTCTTAAGGGGAAATATCGAACTCTCTGAACATATTCCCGAAAACAGCAAATTTTTTTTTTCGAGTATTATCTTTTAATCATAATTTTTAGAAGTTTTCTCTAATTTATGTCGCAACCTGTACTAATATTCTACTGGTTTAAAAAAAAATTCTTTTAAGAATATTCAAATATTTGCTTTTCAATAAAATGTACATACTATCAAAAACTATGAATAAAGAAATTCCCATATTAACTACAATCAATTTAATATTCTTAACTGGATTCACGATGGAATCTTAAATTCTGCTCCGAATAAAAAGAAGAAACGAGTTCTGATTGAACAATAAAATTCGCAATTCAGATTTGATTCTCATTCTATAGATGATATAAAACTTATTATTTGCAACAAAATGTTTATGAATAAAGAAATTGCCATATTAAAGAAATTGCCATATAAAAAATTGCCAGTAATCAATGTAATGTTCTTAATTAAACTTATGATGAAATCTTAAGTTCTATTCCGAATAAAAAAGAAACTTGTTCTGACTGAACAATAAAATTCGCAATTCAGATTTGATTCTCAGCCTATAGATGATATAAAATTTATTATCGGTGACAAAACATTTATTAAAGAAAATTTCCATCTAAAGAAATTGCCAGTGATCAATTTAATGTTCTTAATTGAATTTATTGATGAAATATTAAGTTTTGCTCCGCATTAAAAAAAAAGGAACTTGCTCTGACTGAAGAATAAAATTCGCAATTCAGATTTGATATAAAACCTCTATAAATATCTATAGATGATATAAAATTTATTATCAGTGACAAAATATTAATGAATAAAAAATTTGCCATATTAACTACAATCAATTTAATATTATTAATTCAATTTGCAATGAAATCTTAAATTCTGCACCGAATAAAAAAAAGAAGAAATGAGTTCTGACTGAACAATAGAATTCGTAATTCAGATTTGATTCTCAGTCTATAGATTATATAAAATTTATTGTTTGTGACAAAATGTTTGTGCATAAAGAAATTCCCACATTAACTACAATCAGTTTAATATTCTTAATCGAATTTACGATGAAATCTTAAATTCTGCTCCGAATAATAATAATGATAATAATAATAAAGAAACTTGTTCTGATTGAACAATAAAATTCGCAATTCACATTTGATTCTCAGTTTATAGATGCTATAAAACTTATTATTTGTGACAAAATGTTTAAGAATAAAGAAATTGCCATATTAAAAGCAATCAATGTAATGTTCTTATTGGACTTTATGATGAAATCTTAAATTCTGCTACGAATAAAATAAAAATAAAAACAAGTTCGGACTGAACAATAAAATTCTTAATTCAGATTTGATTCTCAGTCTATAGATGATATAAAATTTATTATTTGTGACAAAATGTTTATGAATAAAGAAATCGCCATATTAAAGATATTGCATGTAAAGTAATTGCCAGTAATCAATGTAATGTACTTAATTGAATTTATGATGAAATCTTAAATTCTGCTCCGAATAAATAAAAAAGAAACCTGTTTTGACTGAAAAAAAAATTCGCAATTCAGATTTGATTCTCAGTCTATAGATGATATAAAATTTATTATCAGTGACAAAACATTTATGAATAAAGAAATTGCCATATTAAAGAAATTGCCATGTAAAGAAATTGCCAGTAATCAATGTAATGTTCTTAATTGAATTTATGATGAAATCTTAAATTCTGCTCCGAATAAAAAAAATAAACTTGTTCTGACTGAACAATAAAATTCACAATTCAATAAAAATCGATCATATCAGAAAACTCTTTTCGAACAAATCCACCCAAACCCCGATATTGCTTGAATTCTTATCAACAATCCTCAGAAACAATCTTTTATAAATCTATCTCTGAAGATAATCGTTTTTATCGATTGCTTCGAGCC
>JAPMOQ010057095.1:337786-390811 GCA_026543055.1 Argiope trifasciata | reverse complement strand
ATAAATCTATCTCTGAAGATAATCGTTTTTATCGATTGCTTCGAGCCAAGCGAACAAAAAAGTGACAATGCGTGGCGAGAGGATCTTTGGCATGTTTCGATACTTTCGCCGGCTTTGTTTTATTTGTCTTACTTGCAGCTGTTCTTGACGTCACGACACCTGTTCAGTGACACCTTCAAACAGAATGGTGCAATCGATCGAAATATATTGGCAGGAATGCAGGTGACTGGTACTCATTCGAATAATGATAATTCCTGGCTGGTGAATGGGCGGCAATAAGAGATGATTCTATAACATTTCAAGGTAATGAGTTGGCATGATGACACTGAGTGGCAATTTCGTGAGAGGGTATAAACATTAACTTGTGTTCATCTCATTTCCTCACTTTTATTGCATTTCCATTTTTCCTTTTTCTTTTATAACATTTCTAGAAAAAAATGGAAATTATTTATTTTCATTGTTTTTTTTTAATATTTTTCTTTAATTTAAATATATTCAGCATTTATAAAAAAAATTGATAATTAAAATTGAATCCATTTTTAGATGTTTTATTTAAATTACTTGAATAACTCAGAAAGAACAGTTTTCGTTGCTGTGTTGATTCTCAATAATAAGGATTAATGCAATATTTACTTATGATTTCTATTTTTATGACAATGTATGAAACGCACTCGATAAATTTAAACGCCATAGGACAAACAACTAATGTTGACGGAAATAATATTGATTAAAGCAACGTTTAAAAAGCAATCAGAGGTTTAGTGATAAAAAATTCATATCAATAATGAACAAGAAAGGTCTTTTAGAAGCTTTCTTGTATATTTTCTAATCAAAATGTTGTCCTTCCACTTAAAAACTGTGGGCTTTCAGCAAAACCATGAAGACCATGTGACTCAAATTTATAATTTCAGAGTTCTTTAACCGCTTGCATGATTATTCCGAGTTATCTTGGTTTTGTATACATAGCCTTTAATAATTATCCCAAGAAAATACGGATGAAGCGGAATTTGTCGGTACGATTTGTTTTATCACGATTTTACCCGACCTGGAGGAAATGAAAAAGAAATATTCACCTCCGATTGGCAGTTTGTCAAGTTTTGTTGGTTTCGTGGTTCTTTTGAGAGGACTGGTCTCGTGCTTCTACCATTGTATAGTATGCGTCTGCTTGTGGATTAGTAATGTATAAAGAAGGATAGTTGAGATGGAAAAAGTAAAATAATGGTAACAATGCAAGGTAGCGAAAGCTAAGATTTTTCAGATAATGATTATGAAGAAAGTAATTCCTGCTATTGAAAAAAAAATCAAATTCAACGAGACAGTGTACTCTGTTCTCCCATAAAAGAAATTCCAGGGGTAAATCAGTAAGAAAAGAGACCGGATACCAGTGTACAGAGTGTCGATTATCACTTCTTGGTGTCCATTGTTTCAAAAACTATCATGCAAAGTGTAAAATTTAGCTTTTTTCTCTCGTCCGAGATAACTCGGGATAGTAAACTAATATCAAAACCAAATGCTTTTACACCGATAAAAAGTTTAAAATTCACCTTAAAACCTACATATTTTTTTATTTCCTTGTGTTAAATAATAAAATTTTTAAAAATATGAGGATTTTTTTAAAAAAATAACATGTAAAGAAAGCAGTTAAATGAGTTTTTTTTTTTTTTTTTTTTTTTTTGTCGCTATCAAAAAAAAAAAAAATTACCTTTTTGGTCTTTTTTCTTTTTTCATTTTGACCAAAAACTTCCGTTTTAAATACAAAATTGGAGAACCGGATTTCATTATCTAAGAAGCTGCCTTTTTAGTTTCTGAAATACATAATGTAAGAAAGTGTTGTAATCGTTAAAAAGATTGGAACTCCAGATTTCAACGAATCTCCCCATTTTGGACCTCCTTGAGTTCGAAAAACACATTTTTAAAGAAAATGTCAGCCCGTCTGAAGATAACTCAAAAATGCAAAAAGAATAATTGAAAAATATTTCGATCTAGATGGATGAAATTTGATACATGGAATAACAATCAAATTCATTAATTTCTATCAAATTATGAACGAAATCCATTCGCAAAAATTCTTTTTCACTTGTGCGAATGTAAGTCAACTCGATAATAACAAAATACTTGGAGTTAGGTGGATAAAATTGGGTACACAGGCAGGTCCAGCCATCTGGGGGGGGGGGGAGAGGTCTATGCGACTGAAGGAGGCCCACTCCGTGATTAAGAATTAAAATAATGTTCAGAACAATAATCGATTTTACATGCACTGAAAGTATACAAGTTTTATTCCGCTTGGCTGGGTGACTTTCGACTGACGTGTTAGGCAGTGATCGCAATGATACTTATAAAATGAGGCGGGTTGATTTATGAATAAAGAAATCCCCTTCATACATGTTAAGACAGAGAAGCATGACTTCTGGGCGCTGAGACTGGGTTCAAATGAACTTGTAAATCATCAGGTGTATACTTTTATCTGCTGCTAATATAATATTTTTTATGTGTGCATCTATTTATGTTTATTTATATTAAGTGCCGGCATTCTGGTTTAGGGGTAGCGGGTCTTCCTAGAGCTCTGGGCGTCCCTGGTTTGAGTCCCGGTTCGGGCATGGTTGTTCTTCTGTGTTCTATCTGTGAGTAGTGTGAATGTGCCCCCCTGTAAAAAGGGGTTGTGCAAGCGAATAGGAAGCATGAAGTAGCTAAGTTGTACTCTTGGCCTTAGTTGGCACTACTGAAAAAACAAAGAAAGCTCATTTCGACTTACAAACGCTGACAGCGATCAGTGGGCTTGTCAATGACAAGTGCCATTGTAAACAACAACAACAAATTTATAATAAGTTACTCAAACAAATTATGCGATCAACTCCTAGCAATGCATATTGCATTACTGCTTTACCGGTCATTACCGGAATAAAAAGAATTAAGGAAGAAGTTTAAATGTAGCAGTTGGTGGATTTGGATATATACGAAGTTCATAATACATATTGTAGTCTTGAGCAAGCATGCAAAATATTGTTAATATAAGACAAGTAGATTTACAATTACTGACCTCACCTATTAGTTAATAACTTATTGTACAGCATATAATAATTTGATAATTCATTAAATTAACTGCTTAATACTGTTAGATATAACCACGTCCATGCCAATGAAATGTTGCTGTGGGTGTAAAAAAAGAAAAAAGAAGAAGAGCTAAATTTCAAGAAGTCACAAGTAGATCTGTTTTCTTGGCTACAAAGTAATTCTGGTAACTATGTTGGAACGGTGAAATTTGCTGAAGAATCGCGTGTTTATATAAATGTGACCGAATCAGAAAATAATGTATAAAATTACAACAACAAATACGATTGAGAGAGTATATATGATCTTGGTTTATGGCTAAGTATTATAACTGATGAATTTAGAAAGTTTTCTGTTAATTTCGGACCTTTTTTTAAAGGAGTTTTTGCTAAAAATGTTGAAGGTAGATCATTTTCCACTGAACACCACTTTAAAAAAAATGCCAAATGGTGAAATTCAACTTCGCAGCTGGTTTATTTATCCAAAGACGCCGTATTTTGTTTTTTGTATATTGTTTTCCAAAAGAAGAGGAAATGACCAAACTACATCATTTATAGGCAGCTATAATAACTGGAGAAAGCTGTCAAATGTAATCCAAGATCATGAACTTTCTAGTTGTCATATTAATTCGTTTATTGCTTTGAAAGAATAAGTAAAACGACTAAATTTATGTTTGACTATTGATAAAACAAATCAAGTCAGAGTAAGCAAAGAAATTACTATTTTACTGCACGACTCAAATTACTATTTCAAAGAATTGTAGGAAAGGTCTCAGCTTCGGAACCGAAGGGTTTCAGGTTCGAGGCTCGATTCCACCGAAGAACCGTCGTGTGAAGGGGTCTCTTGCACGTTAAATCCCTAAGGTCAAACGTCCTCCCACTGGTGTGGTGTGGAGAGGGGGGTGCCAGCTCAGGTGTCGTCCTCGTCATCTGAACCTGGTTCAAAATTACGAGGTCCGTCCCAAAATAGCTCTAGTGTTGCTTTAAAATGGGACGTTAATATAACTAAGACTAAAAAAACTTCAAAGAATCAAAATGATTCTATTTTTAGTGTGAAATAATCTTTCACTTTGCGGAACCAATGAAGTAATAGATAAACCTAATAATGGACATTTCTTAAGTTTAATCAGTTATTAAGTAAGTATGATCCTGTGCTAATGGATCATATAAACAAAATAATAAATTCCAAAAATTTATATCATAGGACACAAGAACAAATTATTGCTGCTTTAGGAAATGAAGTCCTTAACAAAATTAAACACGTTATTAAAGCAGTCATGTACTATGGTATTCAAAGGAATTGCATTCCTGATATTTCCCTTAAGGAACAAACTTTGGTAATTATCAGATATGCTAATTATGAAGCGAAAAGATTAACTATAAATGAGTCATTCATAGGGTTTATTCAGGTAACTGACCTGACTGCTGAATATCAAAAACTCTATTTGAACGATTAAGCGAACTTGAGTTAGATATTATGAACTGTAGAGGGCAAGCATCGGCAGCGGTAGAAACACGGAAGGGAGATATAAAGGCGTGCAATATAAAATACTTTATCTGAATCCACATGTAATTGATGTTTTTCGCCTATCAGATTTTTTTTAATTTATTATTTTGTGATGCTTCCCGTAATAAATATAGTAAAAAGAACTTTCTGGAATATTACAGTGTTTATATTGATTATTTTCTGTTATAAGAAATTCTGCAAAGCATTTAAACGTTACTCTTAAACTATTACTTGACACTCGTTGGGAAGCGAAAATAGATTATACGAAAACAGACCATAAACAATTTTAACAAACTAGTAATGCCCTAACTATAACTACTAACTTAACCTAAGTAACTATAATACAACGGTATTCGAAGCTAAAAGTTTATTAGGTGCAAGAAATGACATTTATTTTATGTTTAAAGTGGGGTAACGCGTCTTCCTCGTGATCTGGGCTTCCTGGGTTCGAGTCCAGGTTCGGGCATGGTTGTTTTACCTCTGTTCTCTCTGTGATACGTGTGAATGTGCCCCCCTATAAAAAGGGGTTGTTCAAGCGAATGAGTGATGTGTGAGTGGTAAAGTCGTACTCTTGGCCTTATTGGCGCTACTAAAACAGAAGACGCTCCCCCTCGGATTAAATCGTTGTCTTTGTAGCAGTGGACTTATCAATGGCAAGTGCCAACAGAAACAACAACATGTTTAATAGCATTGTTTGCAATATTTTGCAAAATTAACACTATCAATAAACTATTTCAAGCTTATATTTTTCGTCATTAATTGTTCTTGCCTTGGCTTTCAATTTATTCAAAAAAATTAAAATTGAAATCCAGAATTTAAGAACACATTTTAACTCGGTTTTTTGACGAAACAAAAGTGCTACCACATAATTTGAACATTTTTCTGAAAAACGAAGTGATTATGCTCCGAAGTTATAAATTTTAGTTTAATTATATCAACGTCCCGTTGTAAAGCAACGCGAGGGCTATTTTGGGACGGACCTCGTAACTTGGAATCATGATCAGATGACGAGGACGATACCTAAACTGGCACCCCCCATTCTACACCACACCACACCAGCGGGAGGACGTTTGGCCTGACAGATTTAACGTGCAAGAGACCCCCTCACACGACGGTTCTTCGGTGGAATCGAGTCTCGAACCTGAAACCCTCCGGTTCCAAGGCCGAAACCTCACCACCAGGCCACCGCGGCCCCCGAAGTTATAAAAAGAAAGGAAGAGGAATTTAGGTGTTATTTTTTTAACACTGCAATTAATAATTGTACAAATAGAAATGGGTTTAAAAATATACCAATTAGTATTTCTGATTTCGAATGAATCATTGATATAATAACTTTAGAAAAATATAAATTGTAGAAATGTTAAAAAAAACTTCGTAAAGTTTTATAACACAGATATAGATTTGAATGAATAGATAGATTTCGAATGAAAGAAATGTGAATAATGTACAAGACATATTGCAGTACATAGTAAATAATAATTATAATGAGTTATTTCAAAAGGCATTGACTGTGCTAAAACTTTTTTTTTTTTGCATTGTCTTATATACGTTTATAGCAAGTGCTGAGCGTGCTTTCAGAAAATGAAAATTAATAAAAAAAAAATCATCACCGGTCAAGCATGTGCTCAGAATTCTTAAATACGCTTGCTGTATTAAGTTACAAAAAAGAAATTGCAAAAAATTGTAAGTTTTCTGAAATAATTGATATATTATCAAAAAAATCCTGCTTTGAATAAACATGCATTAATGATATATATTCTGATTTGTATAATAATTATTATTTTGCTTTACAAAAAGAAGTTTTCAAAATGACTTTTTACACCCAGAAGAAGGTCGGATCTGATCATAAGACCTTTAATCAACTTTGTCATAATTTGGTATGAATTTGGAAATTTTTTGTCACTTTTATTTTTCAAATTTTAATCATTATAAGATTTTTCCACGAGACTTATGATTGTTAATGTTACTGATTTTCTGTATGTGTGAGTTCCGAAAACATTGCAGTTGTTGCTACCATAAATACACATTCTGCAGCTTCTGAATTTGATGCGGGCAATAAAATTTTATGTCATTAAAAATTAAAATAAAAAATTAGGTGTGTAGTTTTATCAATCTAAATAAAAAGTTCATTATTTGTTTCATATTTGAGTAGCCTCTTAGCCGATGCAGTTCAAAAGAACTGCACCGTTGCCCAGGGAACACCACGTGGAGGTGGGCTACCTTCGTTCCCCGCCCGCCCACCCTCCTTCGCTGCATCCGAAGACAGTTCTGATCTGAAAACTGCATCGGGCAGCCGACGACAGTTTCGATGTTAAACTGCGTCTTCCTGCGACCGGTATCTCACTGGAATATCCAAGGCTAAACAGAACTGGTAGATCGCAAAGGACTCTACCACTGGCACTTCGACAGGAGCCATCCGTGCAGGCAAACCCAGAGCAGAGCACAGCTTGAAGACCATATAGGACTCTACAACAATGATTTCTGACTTCTGGGCAGCAGGTGGAGCCAGTTTCGCTGGAAGTTCTAGAGCCTGACAAATCCTAAATACCGTGTAAGAGCGAACCACTGGGACGGATTCCACTCTAGTCGCAGATGGATCAGATGGTGTAACAACATCATGATCCAAATCGGGATCGAAAAACAGATCTCCGATTGAGGGTAAGTGGGGGAACATGTAATATTTCAACAGTTCCAAGATCATCCACAGGACGATCCATCCAATGATGGCCGAAGCCTCTTTGAAACAAAACACACCAAGCATAGCTCAGCAAAAAATAAGTCACACAACGATCAGTTGCAAAAAGAGAAATGATTCTTAACAGAGCAGCAGAAAATGATTACATTGTTTCATTTATTATATTGTTTGTATTTTCTGCATTTGTTTAAAGTTAAACAGTAATATTTCTGCTGACAACAATTTCTGCTGACATAATAAGAGTGATTGTTGAAACCTTTTCCATCCAATAACAATTGAAGCTAAACGAATGATTGTTACTAAGTTAACAATGGAATAGATCTAATAATCGAGCATAGAATACTAGGGGGGAATGGGAGAAACAGGGGAGTTAATATTTAATTAAATTATGTGGGATTTAATTTATATATTTTATCGAACATTAACTAGATTCTTCATGAAGGATTTAAAACGAATATTGTCGGTCGAGATTGAAATTGATAAAAAGTTGTAAAAAATGTGTTGAATAAAAATTAAGAACAAATTTCCTTTTTACTTAATTTCTTTTGAAATAAGGTTCTGCCCAGTAATTTACCTGAAATGCCCAGTTCTGCATTTCAGGTAAATTTCCACCTCATATTAGTGTAGCAAGAATCACTCGTATCAGCTCAATAAAGCAAGTGGAAGGTCAAAAAACAGAGAAAGAAAAAGAGAAGAAATGCCCACAAATATGCTGAATAATTAAGAAAACCAAATCCAAAAATATTCTTAGAATAATGAGGAAAACCGAATATGCATTTTGGACACTCTTTGTCAACAAAAATTTATCTAATTGTGAAGGGGCTATCATTAACACGTGTTCCAGAACCCTCAGTTATGAGGACACATCTTTAAGGTATCCGACTACGTTCGAAGAATTTTTTTAAATTCGATTTTTTAAAGCTATTTAAAACTATGGTTTTAGACGTATTGTCAATTATAACACAAATTATTATAAATACAACAAAATTATTTGAAAGTATAATATATTTTAAGAAATAGGAAAAATCCTTGTAAAATTTAATGAAATTAGACCAAACGGTTAACACTCTACACAAAATTGTAATGCAGCAATCCTATTTTTCTTTGTACACAAGCTATAAAATATAATGATGAATGAAGTGGACCAAAATATAAGAAACATTTTGAGATGCAAAGAAGTTATGAGTAAAAATATATGTATATATGCATTTTTCCCTAAATTCACAAACAAATTTTTCTAAAAACACCTATAAATGAAAAAGTATCTCTCCAACAATAAAACTTTTAGTTCATTTAATTGCCCCTATTATTCAAAACACACGCTGGAATTTTTATGTAAATACCTCTATTAGTTTTTGAGCTAATGTAACGATTCAGCTTCTTTCCGGCCTGCTCCTGGTGGGTTTTTTTTCTCACGCTCCATAATTGCCGATTCCAGACTGGACTCCTTAATGTCTAGGTTTTATGGCGATGTAATTACTTACAGATGGACAGGTGGAGAACCCTCCTTCTAAGAACGGGCATCTAGCCCTTTAGAGGGAGACGAGATAAAGGACCACCAGTGCACTAATCGTGTCTGCGACACAAATGGGCAGCCTGCTTTGTTTCCCGTCGGGAACATTCCTGCGGTCAACGGTAGACCATTGAAATTTTGCTGAACGACAATTGGAGAATCACCAGCCCAAATGCTCCAATGGGGAGTCGAAGGAAAAGGAGGGAGGGTCGAAGGAAGAGAGAAAAAGGCGAGGTTTTTGGAGAGCCGGGACCGAGACTCCGAGCGTTTGAGAGAAGATTCCACCCGAGGAATTCGGTGGATTACTGGAACTTATCCCGGTACTTGCGCTAGACTAGAAGCCTGGTTAACTGTTCTCGTGAGTTTCTCCGAAAGATCTCGAACTATTAAGAAACTCGAACCAAGAAAGAACTATTCCTGTGGTGTTCCACATGGACATTTTATTTAACCAAGATAGTATTTTTTGTCTGTAACTTACAGCTGTAAATAAAGTACTTAATTGTAAAACGCTACCCTTTATTTGATCGGATCAGATCAAGACGTTACAATATCATGCTAGAGGTGGAGAGTGTTTATGGAAATGAAAGTCTTGAAAAAACTGAAGTGAAAGACAAATTTAGCTGAAAAAATGTGTGACCCTGGATGACAGGTCAGGCCTTTCTTTTGTTAGAAAAAATAAAATGTTTTCAAAAGAGGAAAGTCTGAAATGCAAGAAATATCAATAATGTGGGTGTGATGGGTTTTATTGCATCAGTCCACTGGTTTAGATTATTCGTTTATTGAATGATTAAAAAAGAAGATTTTTACAAATGAAGTTTCATTGATGAAGAATTAAATGCGAAGTCATGGAGATTAACAGTATATATGTTCAGTTGCTTTTTTAACACCTACTCGTGGCACCTTGCAGATGAATTCTTTAACAAAATAATTCCAGTTTCGGCCCTTTGAAGAGGATACTGTCTCAACGGTTTCCGGTCGCAACCCTTCTCGGCGGACGGTCCGTATCTTCTTGTTCTAGGGAACTCTCAGCGCCCTCCCCTCTGACTGCTGATTAACACAGGAAGACGTGCTGAGCGCCCTCTCGTGGAATTAATTTACCACAATAATAATTTTAAAAAATAGCGAATGTGGTCTATAACCGATGTTTTTAACGTAGTCGGATGCCTTAACTAACGTTCCCACTATCGACTGGTAATCACTGAGTGGGGAATTTTGCTGAAGATCTATTAGGCGACAGAGAGCTCAAGTGGACCAATGTGAAGTGAGAGGTGGAGATTGGACAGATATAAAATGCAGATTTTTTTAAATGGAAGAATGAGACTTCTTGGATTGAGGACTGCTGAATTACGCTCCACCTGGGATAGCTGTGTTGACTAACAAACTGTTAGTTTCTTAGTTTCTTGTGGTGCTATTTCTTCGAACTTATGGAGTACTTTTTTCACGATAAACCTTCAACCTTCTTCTGTTGTGTAAATATCATTTTCCAAGTGGTGTAAATTTCAAATATTTTAACCTAGATCAGAACAAGTTGTTCTTATGTAAATATATGGCTGTAAATAAACGAATTGTCTGAAATTCTACTCTCTTAGTTCATCGGTCAGGATCGAGACATTACAAATGTATTGAGTCAAATAAATGAAATTTGGTCCAAGAAAGGCCTTTACACTAAAATTGTAAGTTTCTGTCTAATTTTGAGCAAAATGCATTCAAAGGATTGATTGCTCGAATAAATTAGCACAATAACTATTAAACTAAGGAAATTAAAATTAAGATTTTTTTTTTTTAAATATGGAATTCAGTTCTTAGATTTAAAATCTACATTGTTGGAACCTACTGCATTTTGCGTCAAAATTAATGACGAGTAACTGTCTATTGGTCTATACTTTAAAAAGAATGTAAACGCTGCAACTAAAAAACTCAGTAATTTAACTATATTAAATTTGACATGAATTTTTTTGTGACTACATTGGTGATTTTGTGAAAAATTTTATTCCAATCAGTTGGGAAAACGCGTTGAAAACACAAATTCGATTTTTGGATGCTATTAATCAAAAGTCATGGATTAAATGAAAAATAATTATCTCATTAGATTTAGTAAAAATACTAAATTGTCGCTTGAAGTTAATATTTCGTAGCTATTGTACGTCAACGCAATATAAGACTTTCTTTGGAATAATGTTTTTATTAAGGAGTATAAGAGAAAGTTTAAAGGAGACTATTGTCGATGGTTTTTGTAGGAAATATACAAGTATAAAAGTTTGTAGCCATTTAAAATTTTCCTACTATTTTGTGAGACTCCACATTCTAAACGTACTTCAAAGGTAAAAAAAAAAAAAAACAATTAAAAAAATCTCTTGGGATTGCATCTCTTATTGTCGGTTTTGTGAATATGATAGAATATAATTTTGTAAAACCACTGTGGCTGAACTTGTAGCAGTCGTTTCTCTAAAACTTTGTCGGGAAAAAAATCGAATTTGGTTTTAGAGTGCCTTTTCCAATCAATTCAAACAAAAATAAGATGCAAAAATATTTTTGTAGTCATGAATTTTTATATCAAATTTGACATATTTAAATCGTTACGTTTTTGAGTTAGCTAATTTACATAGTTCTGAAAATAGTTTATAGTTCCGTTCAAAAAAAAAAAAAAGATTGATTGATATGCGTCGGTACCAAAGAACTTGAATCTCTACAATCAAATTTTGTCCATCTAGTTTTCATCGTTTTATTGTTATCGAGTTTAAGTACAGTTTTACATATAAAGTGGTCAGATTAAAAAAAATCCTTACTCTGAGTCCTCTATACAGCGAAGTATTTAGTGTAATGATTCCAAAATTGTTTACCATACTATTCAAGATAAGGGACAATGGATTATACGAAAAAAATTAGTAACAGAAGCCCCGATAGATGGCACTGAACAACACAAAATATGCTGAAAAGACATAAATAATCACACACAACAAAACCTCGTGCGGTAGGGAATTTTCCTTTTTAATTTCTATTGCTCATGTGAAAAAACGATATAAAAAAGTGAAGAAACTTAAATTGTCATTGTAGCGGCAATTTCGCACAGAAAGCATAAAAATTAAAGTTGCATAAATCCTTGGTTTGCAGATATTGTTTTGGGCATAAAAAGTGATAAAACTTGAAAAATGACAATCTTATCAGAGATGTCTTTCCTGATCTTAAGAGTTCAATCGGGTCGATGATGTAAATAAACTCGTTTAGATGTCGTTGAAGTTCTTTCCAATGCTATCGTTGAACAATCCATGGATAAAGTTGTAGGTTGTATTAGTGCACCTGTAGTGTCACGGTACTGGGGTGCTCCCAACAGTAAAGTACGGGGCTTGCGGCGACAAAAATAGTGCATTTTTTTTCTATGCAAAATTCGATATAATCAGCAGCTGCTATTCTGGTGTAGGCCGCGGTGGTATGATGGTAAGGTCTTGGCTTCAGAACCAGAGGGTTTCAGGTTTGAGACTCAATTCTACAGAAGAGCCGTCGTGTGAGGGCGTCTCTTGCTCGTTAAATCTGTCAGACCAAACGTCCTCCCGCCGATGTGGTGTGGAGAAGGGGATGCCACTTCAGGTGTCGCCCTCGTCATCTGACCGTGGTTCAAAATTATGAGGTCCGTTCAGAAATAGCCCTCGTGTTGTTTTAAACGAGACTTTAATATAACTAAACTAAACTAAAAAATTATTCTGGTGGAGTTGGAGAGGATGCACCATGGCCATGGTATATTCTATGGTGCAATGAGGCATATTTCCATTTAAGTGGAACAGTCGATATCCATAACTGTCGCATTTGGAACATTGAAAATAAAAACTAACAAAAGCAGCATTGGGAAGATTTTAAACCAGGATAGCGTTATTAGCGAGCAGATTTACTGCCACATGCTGTCCCTCCCATCGATAACGGGACATACTCCCTACGGGGAGGGTTGTACCATGGCCGATGATGTCCCTTGGGACTCAACCATAGTTCCCACCAGTGTTGTTGTAATGGCGGTCCGGTCATTTAGTTTGTGTGCCTTATTGGAGGGTCGGAAGTCAGTGATATGATTTACTGCTACGTGCAATCGCATCATAACACTCTCGTACCTTCCATGTTCCCTTTACCGACATCAAGATACATATAAAAACTTTTCTAAACTTGGAATTGCGAACAAAATGGGACAGTAAAGGGACAAACAAGCTTCATCCTATATTCCATCGAATGTTGGCCCATTATAAATACCAGAAAATTGGATACAATTATTACCCGTTTAAGAATTGGTCATACTAAACTTACAGGTGAACATTTGTTGTTGAGGCAGCCCTCCCCTAGATGTACTTTATGCCAATGCTTTTTGAGAGTTCGGCACTTTCACATAGAGTGTCCACGTTTTGATTCTCAAGTCATTCAACTTTTTCATTCCCCTCATTTTGTTTTAATAGACATCCTTCGTAAAGTGTCTCATCCTCAACTTTTTTCCTTTTTAAAAAATGATTGGTTTCTTTTACCTTATATAAATATTTTCGCACATTAGTAATTCGCATATTAGAATTAGTAATTCGCATATTAGAATTAGTAATTCTTTTAATGCTACAAATATTTATAGCAGATTTTTATAGAGATATTTTGAAGAGCATGCCGGCTCTGACCATAAGGCCTTTAATCTATTTTCTCATAACCAGCTATAAATATATATGGTGAAAAATTGTTATGAATTTTTAAATTTTTGTCACTATAATTTTTCAAATTAAACTCATTATAATATTCCTCCATCAGATTTATGATCGTAAATGCTTCTGATTTTCTGTACGTGTGAGTTCTACAACAATTTTGGTCAAATACGTATTTTAAATCCTTTTTTATATTTTTAGGATAAAAATGTATAATTCTTGCGTATATTTAAAAACATTGTATTTATTTTTACTGTAAATACATGTTCTGCTTAGTCTGAATTTAATGTGGGTAATAAACTGTTGTGTCCTTAAAACGCAAAATCAAAAATTAGCTGTGTAGTTTCGTCAAACTAAATAAAAAGTTCTTTATTTGTTTCATATTTAAGTAGCCTCTTAGCCGATGCAGTTCCAGAGAACTGCACCGTTGCCCAGGGAACACCACGTGGAGGTGGGCTACTATCGCTCCCCGCCCACCCACCCTCCTTCGCTGCATCCGAAGACAGTTCTGAACTGAAAACTGCATCGGGCAGCCGACGACAGTTTCGATGTTAAACTGCGTCTTCCTGCGACCGGTATCTCACTGGAATGTCCAAGGCTAAGCAGAACTGGTAGATCGCAAAGGATTCTACGACTGGCACTCCGACAGGAGCCATCCGTGCAGGCAAACCCAGAGCAGAGCACAGCTTGTAGACCATATAGGACTCTACAACAGTGATTTCTGACATCTGGGCAGCAGGTGGAGCCAGTTTCGCTGGAAGTTCTAGAGCCTGGCAGATCCTAAATACCGTGTAAGAGCGAACCACTGGGACGGATTCCACTCTAGTCGCAGGTGGATCAGATGGTGTAACAACCTCTTGATCCAAATCGGGATCGAAAAACAGATCTCCGATTGAGGGTAAGTGGGGGAACATGTAATATTTCAACAGTTCCAAGATCATCCACAGGACGATCCATCCAATGATGGCCGAAGCCTCATTGAAACAAAACGCACCAAGCATAGCTCAGCAAAAAAAAAGTCACACAACGATCAGTTGCAAAAAGAGAAATGATTCTTAACAAAGCAGCAGAAAATAAATTCATTATTTCATCTATTATATTGTTTGTATTTTATGTGTTTGTTTAACATTAGACAGTAATATTTCTGCTAACAACAATCATAGGAGTGATTGTTGAATCACTTCTACATCCAGTAACAACTGAAATAAAATCAATGGTTATTTCTAACAATGGAATAAATGAATAATTAAGCCAAGAATACTAGAGGAGGCCAAAAAGGGGAGTTAATATTTAATTAAGTTTAGTAGGCTTTAATTTATATATTTTTTCGAATATTAGCTAGATTTTTCATATAGGATTTAAAACGAATACTGTCGGTCGAGATAGAAATTGATTTAAAATGTGCCGAGTAAAAATTGTGAACAAATTTCCTTTTTACTTAACTTATTAAGAAATAAGTTTCTGTCCTGTGGTGTATTTGAGGTAAATTGCCTTCTCATATTAGTGTAGTAATTAGGTCAACAAAACAAGAAGGTAAAAGAACAGGGAAAGAAAAAAGAGAAGAAATGCCCAAAAAATATGCTGAATATTTAAGAAAACTGAACGCAAAAATAGTCTTAGAATAATGAAGAAAACCGAATATGCATTTTGGACACTCATTTGTCAACCAAATGGAACTCAAAATTCCATACCAAAACTATTTTAATGATAAAATCAATTATCAGATTAAGTAGCTGATACTACGTTTACACTCTTATGAACAAGTAGATCCACAGACGGTCAATCTACATTTGAAATACTTTTAGATGTTAAATCTCTGAAATTCTGGCCCAGTGTTTGATCGTCCCTTTTTCTAGTTTTGAATCGGGCATAGTTGATCCCCCCCTAATGTTCTATCTATGAGGTGAGTGAAAGAGTTCCCCCGTAAAAAAGTATTGTGCAAGCGAGTATGTGAATGCCCTTTTCATATGAGCAGAAAGTCAGACTTCTGTCCTCGGGTGTGCTCAGAAGTTTTTACTCATAGAAGCTATTGGAACCCTCTTTCCGTTGTAATGAGGGTTCCAAAAGCTGGAAGTTAGACTTCTGTCTTCGGGTGCTCAGGGATATGTACCCACAGAAGCTATTGGACCCCTCTTTCCGTTGTAATGTGGACACAACATCCTCAGATATTAAAACTGTACATCACATATCACTCATTTTACGTTCTCCGTTTCGTTTCTATCGTGTAAAATTACTTATGGACCACCGAAGGGTACATTTACTCTAAATGCACTTTGTTATAAATTTGATAGAAATTTAAAAATCTGAAGTGGAGATTGTATACAAAGTTTCATCCATCAAGCAGAAACTGTGTTCACTCATAGCGTGATTTATTTATTAAAAAAATAAGTGTCTCAGATTCTCAGAGATCTAAAATATGCTGATTCGTCAAAATATGGAATTCGAATACGACAAATTTTCCTTGGATGTACTGTGTTTAAAATTTGATAGAGTATCCAGAAATGGAATTGAAGCTTCAAGTGACAGAAATGATGGTCAAAACCCTGGAAAGTGAAATACAATAATTTATTTTGTTAAAACAGACATAATAAAAAATTTTTTTTTAAGCATTGAGGTCTAAAACGTGGAGATACATTAAAATCTTCGATTCGAATTTTCGAATCTAAAATTGGAATTTTTTGATGATTACAGCACTTTCTTTATACATCGTGCACTAGAAAGTAATAAATAATTAAATAAAAATATTCTTATTATAATATGCGCTGAATTGTACCTTTACCGAAGTGAAATTCGCTTCAATCTTAAATATTTAATTGTAACCACATCCCGGCATGATTTGTTCATCCTCCGAATAATTTTAGCTTAAACCTCTCTTTAATAATTCATGATCTGCGCCACTCTTCCCAAAATCCGCGAAGCATTTATCGATGGGAACTCTGATTCAATTCAACAAAGTGGTTTAAGGAGCCTAACATCTTTATTAATGATTTGTCAAAATATGCCTCCAAGACCGAAAACTGTCCGAAATTCTCGAGGGGTTGGGGTGGGGTTGAAGATAATTAGATTTTAATTTCGTGGGTGCCATTGTTCTCCAGCGGAATCGCCAGACTTCGAGTTCGATAAGGCAGAGTGGTGGGGGGGGATGGATCTATTTTTAGAATCGTTCTGGATTCTATTTGTTTCCCGGTCTTCCCTGCCCTCAGAATCGTTTACTGTTCCATTGTCATTCCTGCTGAATCTTCACAAAGTAGTAACGACCACTGTTTTATTCCCTGATGGTGGACCAGACCACATTCCGCAAGGGAGAGGGGAAGACGAAAAGGGGAGAGGGGTGGTTCTCGAGTAATTAAATGAAAACTCTCGCGCAGAAGAATCTATTAATTGGTTCTTAATTAAATTTTTCTTCTGGGGAAAGCATTTTCTTCGGTTAATTGCGAAAGTTTGATTTTGGACTTTTCCACGCTCAATTTCGCCTTCTTAAAATCGAGGAATTCCCGGGTAAGCTAATGGTGTCATTACTCATTCCGTTCGTGTTCCTCTCTGGGACATATATGTAATGGAGCATACTCGTGCGGAAAAGAAGTTGATGAAAAACCGCTGATGCGGAAGTGATGTATCACTCCCAATTCCAGGAGTAAGTTGTCGATGAAATTAGTATTTGCATTTGATTTTGACGGAAACGCGCAATTCTGTAATAGAACATACTCAGCAATAAACTTGATTTTCACTATTTTCATAACTATTACCAAAATCCGAAGTTTCAGAAGTTATTTGTGGCCTTTACTAATTATGCTTAGTTCAAACCTGATGTCATAACAGTTTTTTATTTGCATTATTCTTATACAAGAGGGCCATAAAATAACTTCACTTGTTTAGAGGTTAAAATGAATAAACTGAGTAAAACCAATCTTCATATAACGCTGTGGAAAATATATGAAAATAAGTTTCAAGGGAAAAAATGGTACCAGAAGCCGTCTATGCAACTTCTTGTATAGAGATGAAGGTTAGCAAATTTTAAAGATTGCAATTTTAATGTTAATTAGTAAAAGAACTCTATGATTAGAATTAGAATCCCCTAATGTTACTAATTAACATTTGGGGATTTTAATGTTAATTAGTAAAAGAATTCTGTGATTTTTTTGCTCTAAGTCATTTCTTTTTTGAGATCATTTGAATATTAAAAGGATTTCGTGTAATTTACTTTCTATGCTTTTAAAATAATTATTTAAGCACCTTCTGTTCCAAGAGAGTTAAGTTTGTGTGTATGTTACTCATTATATACTTTCCACAGCGTTTATATGAGACCTGGATTCATTTCATGAATTAGTTTTAGCTAAATATACCATCAAACAAGAAAACATACTATTGCTCTGCCATCCTGGTGTAGGAGTAGAATGCTTTCCCCGTGATCTGGGCGTTTCGGCTCCGGCTTGGTTGTTCTTCTGTATTCTATCTGTGATTTGTGTGAATTTGCCCCCCTGTAAAAAGGGGCTATCCAAGCGAATGTGAAGCGTGAAGTAATTCATTCGTACTCTTGACCCTAGTTGGAGCTACTGAAAAAATAAGAGTTGTTCATTTCGACTTAAATTGCCGAAATAAGTGACAACAAAAACATACTATTAATCAAATTCCTCCACTTAGTCCGTTAAGTCAAAGGTTGGTTTGTAGTGGGTGCATGATGACACAGCCTGGAGGCCTAAAAATAATGACGTTTATTGCCACGAATACACAAATGACAAAACACAGTCGAGACATACACAAGCAATACACAGCATCACTCATAGAACCAACAGCAGTCCACAAATAGTAATCAGAAATAAATATCAACCATAGCTCACAAAGCTGCCAGACAGAGGTTGGAAGATGGTGGGAATCCTTATAGATATTCTCTAAAGTATCTCCAAACACTTGTTTTCTCCACTTTTCCTTGCTTTAGCTGTACTCAACTACCAACCTATTACTAAACAACTGGTTTCTCAACATACGACTCGATGTTGCTTCAACACTTGTCTCTAAGACCCGTCGCATGGCTCAATTCCCAATCCGCTAATCACTTGAACTCTACGCAGTGCTTGTGCTTCACTGGATTGATCCAACTGATCCGTCACTAGCTTACTAGACGACTCTATATGAATCCTTCGGCTTGGATAGAGGGCATTTTTGTAGCGTCTGGAGCAGAGCAGAGAATGTTCTCGAAAAATCGAGCATAAATCGCCTCCTATTGGACGCATCTCCGAAATTCTTGAAGATAATAATATGATTCATTTTGCTTCCAAAGTCACCAGGTTCGTCTCCATGTTTGCCGCCAAACCTATGGTCAATGATCCGACTGCCTATGAGCAGGCAATCGAGCTTCCCGTAAAACCTCTTCTTGCATACAGCCGACCACCCCGCCACCACTGAACGTAGCAGTATCGACAGGATTTGTTGTTGTCCACTGCTGAATAAGTATTGTCCTACCTTACACTGACCGAACAGTAGCTTCGCGTAAAACTATCTTTCTTAGGATGGAAGAAATTATTCTGGAAAGCATAATTACACATGGTCGTCGGTTACACATGGTCATTCCAGTTGTTACACATGGTTACACATTCAAAAAAACATGGTTGAAATCGAGAATGTTTTATTTCCTACCGGCGAACAACAGTTGCAAACAAAAACTTAATGAATTTCACATTTTCATTAAATCCGGCGCGTTTCTGCTGCAGAAGAAATGATATTGGAAATATCGTTTGGAATTTGAAATAGTTATTTTGTTTAATTAAGAATGATATTTATTTTCTTGCTGGCAATGAATTGAAATTGAAGGATATATAAAGGAGAAGCATAAATAGTATTTATTCTATTTTTATTATTCTATTCCACAAACAAGTATTCCTTTTTATGTATTAAATATATATTTTTTTTAGAATTATGAAGCTTAGTGTTCTTTTGAATGATAATGAAAGAAACTATTTATTGCATCTCGTGATTCGTTTCATAATTCTCAAGTTTTATGTTAAAAAATGTGATTAAAATATTACCTTTTCAAACTGATTAAACATAGAAAAGATATTTATATCATAAAATCTTTAATATAGCTGAAAAGATAATTTTTTGAAAACTAAGTTGATGCAAAGTTGTTTGTACTATGATATTTTCGTAAGTTACTGCAAAAAAAGCTAAAATTTATTAAATGTTTAGTTAAAGTTTCAAACCTATAGGATAGTTTCCCCTAAAACTTTCTCACGTACTCTCCAATAAACCTATTACCTCAGAGAAAGACTTTCATTGCGTTTACATATAATAGTTAAGAAATATTAACCTCTAGCTTGAATTTAGCATCTTTACTGAATCTGTTGTGTCCCCTTGGCGAGTTATTTGGCGGTTAATCCATGGTTAATGGATACGGTAAATGAGTCTGTAAATAATCTTTATATTTTAGATGCTTGTGTTATCCCAATAACCATCCCGTAACTGCAAGTAATAAGTAATCGTTTTATCGGAATCGGATGAGTGGTACGGCAGCGCATAAGAGACATACAGACAAACATTAATTTTTATTTTTATAGATATTGATAGAATATATGCAGGGAGAATATATTCAAACCGAATTAAACCAAAATTAAATATAGAACTGCATTCAGAATCACAAGGTCACAGACCAAATTTCATAGGTTTGAGTCATTGCATTTATTACTTGCTGCGTTGGTACTAAAGCAAAAACACAGAAGGCAGAAAGTCGTCGAATCTTTCTAATAAGTCATCTAATATAGTCAGAAAGTCATCAAATTCTTTAAACGGATTTAGTTCCAAATTTTATAGATATTTATTTTTATGCATAGGTATATACTGTTACGGATTTCTTATTCGCCACGTTCACTTCTCTATGGTGGGTGTGTATGAAGCGAGATAAACACAATGAACAGTCCTGAGTAGAAGACAACGACGACTTTTATATCCACGAAGACAGGACAGCACAAATGCAACAAATATTCACAACACAATGACAATTATTTACAGTCGAGTAGAGCACACCACCACAGTAGCCTACAAGTATTAATACTCACAGCACACTAAGCGGTCAGGCAGGATTGTGCAGTAGAGGGGATCCTCGTAGCCTTGCTCTATGGTCTCTCCAGACGGCTGAAACACTTTCCACTGTCTCTCGCTTAGATGTGTAACTACCACAAACTGTGTACAAATCTCGACGCTGCTTCCTTAATTGACTATAAGACACACAGCATAGTTCAGTATTAGCTTGACTCCAGAGTTACTTCACTGTCCTCTGAAAGACTCGTTATTTATCGTCGATTCTGACTACTAATTGTAGCAGCTCAAGATTGCCGTCCTTTTATAGTTCTCAGGAGGGGGAGATAAGAAATTTCTAGATCAATCAGGCGTATCTCGGCTCCTAACGGCCGGATCGAAAAAATTCTCAAAGTTTCGAGTATCATCCATTTTCTCACCAAAGTTGTCTCCAAGCTCTGAGATGACTAATGCGCCATCCGGCAGCATCCAAAACAAAGTACTTTAAATCGTTTTTTGCGGTGATAAAACCAACTATGCTGAGAAGCAGCATCACTGGTAAAAATACGAACTTTTATTCACCTAGTTCAGTTCGTTTTATATTTGGATAGCCATACGTATAGATTTCCTCTAAATTTTTCCGCCAAAATCACCAAATGATCGTCAAAATTGCCTCCAAGCTCTGGGATGTGTCATCAGGCAAAATCCAATACAAAGTACTGTAAATCATTCTTTGCGGTGATAGAACCAACTATGCTGGGAAGCAGCATCACAGATTGTAAAAATGCGCCTTGTTCAGTTCGTTTTATATTTGGATAGCCTGACGCATAGATTTCCTCTGAATGGATTTAGATGAGTATTTGATGGAAATCTTCATATTTCATCTAACAAAAATCGTTTTTGCGTTATCGTGTTCGCAAACAGGGAAATAGTTGGATGAACAGCTAGACAGACACAATTCAAAAAATGGGTTTTTCAATCCCTGAGAGATTTGAAACGTGGAGATCCTTCCAAATCTCGAGTTCAAATATTTTAATGATTATGATTTTTAATCTATATTTCATGCAAAGGAGAGAAACTGAGTTAATGGTAGGGCTAATATTTTCTTTCTTGCATTTGTAAGACTTTGTTGCTCGATTAATATCTTATCCAAATAGATTATTTTCATTACTGGTCCAAGCAGAATAACAGCAATTCTATATCCGACAGGAGATTCGGTCAAGAAAACAAAACAAAAATAATTTCTCTCACTGTTAAATTAATTTCACTGGCATAGTTTTTAGGGCTTTTAAAACATTCTGTATAGTATATTGTTACGCATTTCACATCCGTCAGGTTCGTTTTATGTAATGGGTGTATGGTGTGAGATAAACGCAATGATCAGTCCTTTAGTATAAAAAAACGACGATGTTTATTTACACGAATACAGGATATCACAAAGACGACACATATTTATAAATATGTACACTGAAGACGAATACACAGAACAGCTCACAATAACAACAGTAGAGAGTAGCCCACAAGTAGAAATTCCTTAGTGACAATGTCCATTACACACAAAGAGGCCAGACAGGATTCAGCAGGAGAGAAGGTCCTCAGAGCTTCACTAAACTGTCTCTCCAGACGGCTGAAATACTCTTCTGTCTCTTTTTGCTTCAGCTGCCAACTCAATCCTTCACATAACTGAGCTACTTCAATCCACTACGACAAAATACGGGACTCAACAATTTAGCACTTCGTTTCTTCTGTATTCTCCAAGCGATTCTGACCACCATCCAATTCAACACCATTCAATGCAGGACTCCTGTATTGACGACCAGCTTGAAAGTGCCAGGTTTTTATAGTTCCCGGAAGGTGGGGTTAAAAACTTCTGGATCAATCAGAAGTATTTGAATATATCTCGGTTCCTAATGGACGGAGTGTGAAAATTCTCGAAGTTTCGAATATTAACCAATTTGTCTCCAAATGGTTGCCAAGTTTGTCACCAAGCTCTGGGATCTTTGATACGGCACCCGGTCACCGTTCATTACCGATGATTGTAAATCAGTCTTTCTTACGATGACATTATTTGTGCGGGAAAGCAAAACTACAGGCTCTTAAAAATATTGATCAAATATTGGCTTGGAAGCCTAAGGTTTCTAGAACTGAAACAGGATTAAATTAGATTTGTAGTGCCGGTGAAAGTTAAATCCAATATTGTAAAACTAAGAGTTTCCCGTGGGTTTGGCGAAAGAGTTAGGAGAGGGAGCCCCAGTTGAAACATCTTCATAGTCATGCGATGACGGCTCAAAATTACTAATTACCCTAACAACTATGTTCCTTCAAAACAGGTCATTATTATTGCTAAAAAAAAAAAGTTAACAAATTTCTAAATTTCAAATATACTCACAACCAGCAGTAGGAAATTAATCTTGCGGGTGGTATATTGTTCGACTTTGTGTTCCTAAAAGATTCGCTGCTGTTGTAGGGGAAAATATCATATCGTTATAACATTATTAGTCTTTAACGATTGACAATTAATTCGTTATCGGGTGCTTTCAGCTCTTGCTTGTATTTCTTCTGCACATAATTGAATAGCTGTAGTTTAGATTAAATTAATCAGAATTATGTACATTAAGTTACAAAATTTTTAATAAAAATTTTGTTTATAATGTTATGTTTACTGAACTTTAAAAATATATCATTATGAATTTGTAATGTTGCCCTCCAGCACAATTAATTTCAGGAAAAGAATGATGACTTTATAGATAGCACAAATGGATGCTAGGTTAATATCTTCCATCCTAGAGTTACGACTAGAATTTTAACCACAAAATTCAAAGGTTCGGAATTTTCGAGAATTTGGCAATAACATCCTTGGGATCTGAGTTCCAGCGTTTGTTCTAGAACACTCGATATCATGTAGAGGCAATTTTAAAAATTTTGTATCAATAGTCTAGTCGTGAGAAAGAATAGTTGAACAGAATCTAGCTTTCTATAATTGATCTCAAACGAGTTCTTTTTGAGCGCTTTGAGATCTTGTGGTTGTTTAATAATAATTTGCTGCTAGTCTGTTGTTGATATCTGCAAATGCTGTATTATGTACTCTTCGTCTGTGTTTTAATACCTGGATTTCGTGTTTTCGTTTAGAATAAAGTGTCATTTATCATTGCTGAATTTCACTGTATGCCCACCTATCATTGTATACCCACCCACCATATATTCCTATCATTCTTCCATAGGAATATATTGTTGGCCAAATTCGATGTGCAAGTTATTAATTACATATTGATGATTTGAATGGTTCAGTATCGACTAAATTAAATAGAAAAAAAAACATAAATATGGTTAAAAAAATTACGGATATTACTAGAAGTAGCAAATACGGTTGCAGTAATGCAAAAATTATGTGAGTATTAAAGCAAATATTATCGTGATATGTTTATATTAGGATACTCTATTTACTTATATCTAACTGAAATTCTTTATTTACATAATTAACTACGCAGGATTTCTAGAAAAAGTTTTAAATCTTTGTCAAACGCATCATATTATTCTTATTAACTAATCGGAAATGAATTCTCCAACAACTACGTATAAGAAGATTAATTTGTTTAAATCACCTTGTCGTTATCTATTCTTATCTTTGGCGAACATGTTTGAAAGCTTTATACACTTCTACGGCTTCTTCAACAACTGCGTTCAAAAGCACTGCAACTCAAACATCATCCACTTTTTCAATTAAACAATCATTAAATTCACATAGCTTTTTGAATCAATGCCAATTTCCGGACACTTTACTGAAGAAGTTCGTCTTTCGTTGTTTTGCAACGGTCCAATGTACGATAAGGTTTTGCTACTTACTGTTTTTTTTTATTTGTTGGCTATGTTCAGGGTGCCGAATATGTGCTATAAATAGGTCCACTTACTGAAAAATGTTACATAAGAAGACAGTTCCTTCTTCTTATAATGCTGAATTCACAATAAAAACGCCAAAAACAATCACAATGCTGAAAGTAAATAAACAAATTGAGTTTTTAATGATTTATTTAGGAAAAATCTGTTAAATATATAGCCATTTTTTCCTATTTTAAGGTTTTCACGATTGAAAAATTCCTAAAATAGATTTATCTATATAAATAAAAATGAATGTTTGTCTGTGTCTCTCTTATGCCTTCCTTTAAACCGTTTATCCAATTGCAATGAAACTTGGTCAGCTTATTGCTTACATCAACAGGATGGTTATAGGCATAGTACAATGATCTAAAATAAAAAATAAAATTTCGGATCTCAACCGCATCTATTTACTAAGGATAGATCTCCAAATATCTCACCAAGTAGATACAATACATTCAGTAGAAATGCTAAAACCAAGATAAAGGTTAATATTGTAAAGTTATTGAACACAAATGTCATGCAAGTCATTCTCAGAGAGCAACAATTTTATTCAGATTCTGCGTGAAAGTTTTGGGGAAACTAATCTTAGGATTTTTAAATTTTAATTAAATTTTGGAGTTTTTCGCAATATCTTCCAAAAATATTATTGTAGAAATAATTTTGCACTATCTTAATTTTCAAAAAAATTATCTTTTCAACTATATTAACGGTTTTATGGTATAAATATATTTTCTATGTTTAATCAATTTTGAAAGAAAATATTTTAATCACATTTTCTTAAATTAGACCTGATAATTCCGAATGAATATTAAACGAATCACGAGATATAATAAATAGTTTCTTTCATTAACATTCAGAAAGAGCGCCAACTTTGTAATTCTAAAAGAATACACAAATCTAATATATAAAAAGCATATTTGTCCGTTCGTATTTTATGTACTGTCGTACCGTTCATCCTATTTCGATAAAACATTGACAAATTATTAATTGATTGCACTTAATATTATTTTTTCGGCGGCAGCAACGCGCCGGGCACCAGCTAGTGTTCGATAAAATGAGTTCGAAAAATAATAACCACAAAAAGTTTTTAAAAATAATTTTTTAAAAAATTTCTTGGGGAAATTTTATGTACTAAAAATTAAATAATATTATTTAATAGTTAATTTTATGTTTAAAAAATTAACTAATATTATTAAACGAGTTTATATTTTAAATCTAAATAAACTTGCTATATTGTAATAGTTTAAAAATTCCCGTTGCATTAAAACAACTTCCTTTATGACTTAAATAAACCAAGAGATGAATTTTAAAAGCAATTATTTAAAAATTTAACAAAAGTTGCGCAACTGACATTTACAACTAGTGACAGGGTAGAACTGGCCCGGTACACTTCTTTTTAGTTTTGTCATGTAACGGAGACCAGTACAATGATCTTATAGCGCTATAAAAACGTAATGGCTGATTCGGTAGTTTTCCGCTATAAAAACCCCAGATGTCGCCAATTTTAGCCAAGTGCGAGACAAGTTGCCTAGCAAAGCGAATGACAAAACAAATTTCGTCTATATCAACAAAATGCGAACTAAGTCGCCAAGTGTAACCACATGAAATTTGACGTAATTTTGCATTGTTTGGCAACATTTTGGCGATTTTTCACTTTTTAGACCAGCGATTATTTGGCAACCTTTTGGTGACTTTTTTGTTGCGTCCGTATAACGGAAAAGTACCCTCGATTAATCTACTTCTAATATTCATCGTGGTGTAACCACTTTTTAATTCGTCTTGCAAAATACGCAGATACATTCAGCTGAAACATTTTTCCTAAGCTTTCAACAATGAGAAAAAATAATAGTTTAAATAATTGAAGAGATTTAAATTTCAAAAAACAATTTAATCGATTGTTAGAAATTAAGCAAAAGGAGATGTTTTTAAAAATTGTGGAAACTTAGAAAAAATTATAAGACTATAAAACTAGTAAAAAATTATTTGACTATAAAATTATAAGACTATTAAATTAATTAAAATTAAAAAGGGCATTTTTGCATTTTGAAGTGGCATAAAAGTCGTTCTTGTGCAATAATATTTTTAGAAGTTATCTTTGAAAATCTCTACAATTCAACGTAATATTTAACTATTATAATTTTAATTCCGGACATTTTTTCCGAAATGCACATTCTCACCCTCTAACACACCAAATTGGCGCTGTAGGTTTAAGCATCCTGCCATTAAATGCCAACATGTTAGCTGAACATTATTATTAATGAATATATTTCTCTTTTCAATCGTTTTTATGCACAAGATTTAATATATTGTTCGGCAACGGATTGTAAAACCCTCTGCTCTTTTGCGCATGCGTTAGGATGGGTTTAACTCAACAGAATAGGGGTAAGAAAAAAGATGAAAGGAGGAGATATTTATATTTAACAATGAAGGCTTTCAGTTTTATGAGACGTAAGCATTGCAGATAGTTATGAATAATAGTAATACAGAAGTAAAAAAAGGTACTGATGCACAGTAAAATATTTCAGAGCAATTTTTATTTAATGTAAAGGATATTAAGTTATAAAGAATAAATGAATAATTTCTGTTCTTAAAAATTTGGTAATTTTTTTTCAAAATATTAATGATCTTCTTTATACTAAAAAGATTCTTTTTTATATGTTCTTAAATTTTATTCGGCAATATTCTAAGATTAGCATACTTGCGAAAAGAAATTGTTTTAAAGAGTATCTAATGGGAGAGGTCAAAGGTGAATACCGGAAGTGCGAACATCGTTCCGCGTCACGCCCCTTAATGAAATGGAATCATCGAAATGTCTTCTACTCCGAATCCGTTAACAAACAGTAAGTTTGCACACATTTTATCCTTTGATAGATTTTGATCAAAATTTTGCCTATATCTAAAAAATTTACATTTAGCCCACAATCTTCTCTTCGACATATTTATTCCAAATTCTGTGTATATTAATTGTTGGGTAAAAGATTGTAGACAATGTTGTTTCTCCAATATTTTCTTAGAAACACCGGTAGAAAAGCATGGTTTCATTTTTTTTTTTAACTCAAGGAGGTTTCAATCATTAGAACCTCGAGTTCGAATTTTTTTGACATTCACGATCTTCTGTCGTCGAATACTTTGAATGAGAAAAATAAAAAATATTCTTTTTAAATATGCATAAATGAAGCTTAATGAATCGTTTAAAAATTAACTTTCCATCGATGATCGAACGTACTTACTTTGGGAAGGGTTGTACCGTGACTGATAATGTGCCGGTATAACATGCATCAGATCCGCGTACAAAACTGTTCTTCGATGGAATGGGGTCTCTAATCAGCAAATTTCTAGTTCTGAAGCCAAGACCTTACACTAGGCCACCACGGCCTTCTATTTATTTGAAGAATCAGATTAGGAAACTACAGTATCGCGAAAGACAACGCGCAATTTGTTTACCATATAGTTATATTTTCAGTTGCATTTTAACTCTATAGGACTTTATTCCATGAAGAATATTAAGTGTGTACAATGATTAAAGTGAGTATAATGCTATTAAAATAGATGGCTTAAACATTTATTATAATTTGAGGTTTAAAAATACTTTGTTAAAGAAATCATGGTATGCATAAATTTAATTGAAACTAGACATAACTAATAATGTTTCTTATTGGATAGCTGGGCTAGTTAGCTAGTCATCATAAACGACATGAATTAAAGAAAAGTAAAATGAACTTAATAACAATCATGAGGATATTCTTGCTTTATACCTTTTTGAATGCAAATTACATTTTACACACATTACAATTTATAACGCCTTTTTCCTATCGGGATCTTCTTTGACACTATGTATTTTAGTTGGTTCATTTTATTTAAATATGCTTTACAATAGACCCATAAATCGAAATCAGGTAAAATAACGAAATTTTAATTAATGATAAACGAAAAAAAAAGCATCATTTTGAATATTTATTTAATAGATTTTAATAAAAATCTTGATTTACATCATTTTATGTACATCGCATTAAAAAAGTAATAAATCCCTAATTACAATCGTCACAATTTTTTTTAAGAATTTCATACATTTCCATGAAAATGAATTTGCTAATAAAGAACAGATTGGCGATCTTTTTTTTTTCTCCAATTCTATTTAGTTTGGCGACATTTTCGAACTCCTTCCGAGATTAAAATTTCATTACCTATTTCCCCACGGAAAAACTTCTTAACTAATCTGAGTGGAAGAGAGAGAACCCATCTGCATAAACGAAAGAGATATGGAAGAAAAAAAAGAAGAAAAAGAAGAAAAGAGCGAACGAAATTTAATTGAAACTTGCATTTCTGTCTTCCTTAAAGCTCCGTTTTTATTCCTTCTTACTTTTCAACAGTACTTTCGCATGTAAGTTAAAATTAAACGAAAAGAATTTTTCCCTTCTAAAAAAAATTTTCGTAAAAAGAAGTAGAAACAGTGGAATGTGAACAAAAAAATGGTAAAAATTCTGCTTACAGAGGAAGAGTTGAATCTTTTCAATTTTCCACCACACGACTGTCTTGCAGATAGAGAACTAGTAAAAAAAAAAAAAAATGTTGGGAAAATCTGTCCAATTTCTTTCCAGAATGAATATATATTTTTTATGTTTTAGTATCCTTAGAGTGTGTGTCTGTGTGTGTGTGTTAGATGGATCTGGCTTTGAGCCAATCCCACATATAGTCAGAACACAGGGAAAAGGGCAATGAAAAAAGAAAGATCTAATAAATGTCCTAACATGGAGATTCTGTCCATTCGTGTTCTGTAATTTCCCGAGGTCTCTCAAGGGACGAAACCACTTACAATGGAGTTTGTTACCCAACACGTCCATTGATGTGTTCCGACTGCCCTTCGCCTTGGCAGTCTCATTAATCTATGGTAAACAAATTCTGTTAACTTGCTCAATTTGCATCTTAATCAATTCGTTAGGGTAAAATGCAGCCCAAACCCCAACAGACACGTGGAACAAATAGCCCTGAGTGTTCTAGACTGAAAGCTCAATTCTAGATTTTTTTTTCTGTGTTTATGAGAGATGTTGCCATGTTTGATAAGTGAATAAATAGAGATGCCTCAAAGTGCCCAGAATAATTTTGCTCGTCAGAAATTTATACATTCGATTTTTATTTTAAAGAGATCAAATATAAATTGTAAAGCTTTCTGTTTATAGATTAAGGTATCTGATACGTTAAAAACACTGATTATCAACCACATTGGCGATTTTTTTTATAATTTTTATTCTTTGTAGTTCAGACTTTTCACTTTCCAAAACAGTTTTTTTTTCTAGGAAAAGGAAGACCTGAGATATCCTTCAGGGTCACATATTTTTTCAGTTAAAATTTGTGTTTAACATCAATTTTCTGAAAACTTTTATTTTTATAAAAAAAATTCCACCGTTAACATGATATCTCAAAAACCAGCAGAGGTATTTACGTAGAAACTTCAGCGTGTGTTTTAAATAACACAGTAAAAGCTCTTTATTCGCGGGGTATATGTTCCATAAATATGCCTCGAATACAGAAAACGTGAATACGGAATGGTAATTTATATGGGATTATAGGAGATACGTTCCTAGGTGACAAAATATAAACAAAAAAATATATAAAAAAATCAATTTAATTGAAGTTTTTGAACATTTTGATTGATTATCTTAAGACTCAGGCAATGGTTTGAAGAATTTTGTCATTTTCTCTTGCTTGGCAGCTTATAAAAGCTCCTTCCATTCAGACTGATACACAGCAGTCGCATTAGCCATTTGCCTCTTAAAAATAAGACTTCGTTCCACAGACGGATCAATGTTCATAAAGAAATCGCAAGGCTCACTTGCCATTCTTGAACCTTCACTAAGATTTTTCAAATTAAATGTCACATTTCCAGTGCTTGTTGAAGCCTCTTCAATGGGCTGTGAATTTAACATTTCCCCGAATTCGGTTTCAGTCAGATCTTCATCTTGCGATTCAAGCAAATCCTGAATGTCACTTGATTTTATCTGTTTGAACCCATCTTGTCCTTTTCCATTTGCGATTTAGGCTATGTTTGCAGTTTACATTTAACAACATACTTTAGACAAAATTGTAATAAGATCTATTTTACTTTTTATATCTGTCCATCTGAAGACATTTACAAAGGATATTAGGTTGGATACCTATTGGAAGCGTTTTATTATTTTGTATGTACTTATTAGATCCGCGAATAAAGAAATTTTTAGTCGCGAATATAGGAATTGGGTCGCTTTTTTTTAATGCCCGAATAGTGAAAACGCGAATGAAGGAAGCGCGAATAAGGAGCTTTTACTGTATGGGGAATAAAATGAACCAAAAGTTTTATTGTTGGTGAAATCCTTTTTCATTTATTGGTGTTTTTAGTAAAATTAATCTGTAAATATATGGAAAAAGGCATATATCCGTATTTTTTACCCGTAACTTCTTTGCATCTCAATATTTTTATCAGATTTCGGTTCATTTCATTAATCATAATTCTCTATAACTTGTGTGCAAAGAAAAATAGGATTCTTGCATTACAATTTTGTGTAGAGTGTTAACCGTTTTGATTAAATTTCATTAACATTTACTACACATTTTCTATTTTTCTCAAAAGTATTACATATTCAAATATTTTTTGTATTTATAGTACTTTATATTGTACTTGAAAATACATAAACAAACCATAGTTTTTAAAAAGTCCATTTTTTAAAAAAAAATTTCCTTCGAACGTAGTCGGATACCTTAAAATCATAATAACAAGAAATATCTTTTTTAAAAAATGTTTTTAAAAGCAATTTCTTCTTTTAGTAAACAAAGAAAATTTTATTTCAGTTACTTTTTATTAAATAATTACAATTAATATAAATATCGATATACATATGGCAGAATCACAATATTAAGTGGCAAAAGAATTTTTTTCCAGTGATCCACACGCTTTGTCACTGACAGTATTTATTCCTAAATTTAATAATAAAGATGTGTGCGTGTATGTGTATATGTGTGTGAGAAAGCGTGTTTGGTAGATGAACGTATTATGGCATTCTACAGACCAAATCGTTTTACTTACAGCAACCAAATTTGGCAAATAAACTTTTTAGGGTAAAAATGTCCAATTCGGAGCGACTTTTTAGAAATTTTAAGAATTTCAATTAACTGAAAATGAAGTTGAATTTTGGCATTTGCCGAAAACTTTCAAAAGTATTGAACAAAAATAAACTTTTCGCTTCTTTTAAAACTTAGAAAATTTATAATTTTAATGATATCAATATGATAATCGTCCATTTTTTTGTGAATTTTAGTAATTTTAAGACATTTTTTGTCTAATTTTCTTCTATAGAACACATTTTTATCTTAAAATTTAAACCGTTTTCGTTCTTTCATGAAATTTTTCATCTCTTATATATAAATAAAAACGCCTTGATACCGAATATTTGGTTTTCTTTAACTTAAAACTAATAAAACTTACTAACTAACTTTTTTTATTCGTCACAAACAAGTGAGTTTCATTGACCCATTAAGTATTAGTCAAATCGCCAAGATAGAACCCGCTAACATCCGCATGAAAATGAAATTACGCAACCATTTCTCTTATCGGCGGAGACAAAGCCTAATTAAAAGTCTGTACTGGCTCCCAGACAGGAAAGGAAATATTCTAATGAGAAATCTATCTGGAGCAGAATGGGTTGCTGAGGAGGAAGAGCTGCATTTGATCGAGACCGACTCAGTCATTCATTGGGAATGGAGTTCGTTGATGAGAAGCCCCGGTCATATGACAAACGTAACTGCGCATGTCATCTAATGTCATGCACTCTGCGCACGAGCTAGCTGTAGTTATCATTAGCCGTAACTTGGAGTATTAAATAATCTCTCGATTTTAGAGGGGCTTGAGATTTTCTTTAACAGCATTTTCAGAGTAATTTAATTTTGCCCCTTTATTGAACTATAAAAGCTGCGCATTCGAATTTACACAAATTAAAATCAAACTTTAAAAAAATACTTCGGAATATTATTTCATTAATATTTCGAATTAATTATCTTGCAAGTTTTCTATTATGGTATTTTATATTTCAAGAAAAAATAGGATATTTCATAGTTTGAAAAAAGATCAATCGTATGGTTAAATATTATATTTAAATTGGGTTAAAAAGTTTTATAGATTATTTTACAGTTTTTCATGATATTTTAAGACTGAACTGGGCATTTTTTTATACACGGTGCACTGAGACCAATATTCTTGAAAGTGTTCCAAAAGTATGGGCATGGAAAAATGGAGATTCCACAAAACTTCGAACTGGATTACAGTAATTCGTCTATACTTCGAATACTAGTAAGTAAAAACAGATAGACAAAACAAGCTTCCTTTTACAAATCATCAATTATACATTAGACATTCATCAATTAGACATTAGATTCGACAAAACCTCGAGATGGATTACAGTATTTCGTCTACATCACAAATACAAGTAAGTAAAAACAAATTGACAAAACAAGCTTTCTTTTACAAATCATGAATTATACATCAGAGACTCATCAATTAGACATTAAATTTGACAAAACCTCGAGATGGATTACAGTATTTCGTCTGCACTTCGAATACAAGTAAATAAAAACAAATAGACAAAACAAGCTTCCTTTTACAAATCATCACTTAGGCATAAAAGTTGCAAATCAAATTTCATGTAAGTTATTAAAGTCGTTTTTGAGTTATATTATGCAATTTTCTTCATTTGGTTTTGAAATCAATGATTACAAATTTGCTCTTGAATCCTAAATTTGATTCAATGCCGTATATCTTATGTTATCAACCTAGCTTATTGCTTGTTTCAATTACTTCATTCAAATATGCATTAAAAGACAACTAAGCAGGCACTATCTTCATTAAAATTTGATTCCGTTTTACGATGTTGATATAAAGGTTACATACAAAATCTTGTAATGTAGTTTGTTGTAATTTTGAATAATGGCTCTAAAATAGGCAAGTAGTCTTCTGATTGAATGATTGTAATTAAATTTTGATATGGATTTATAATTTTATGTAAATACCGAAAATAAAATTTAATCTATCTAACTTATTTAGTTGTTATCTCTGACATACTCACAGATTAATACAGTTTCAAAAATACCTTTTTAGAATTAAAAGAGGGGTTTATAACATATGGATTCACCTTGACGTCAAAGTAGACTTTAAAAACAACAACAAAAAAAAGATTACAATATTTTCTCAAGAAATTCTAAAAATCACAAATTCTCCTTTAACGTGAGGGAACGAAAGAATAGACAATATCACAACAGTTAAAATTTATTCAAGACTTAGCAAGATCTAAGGAAGTGGCATTCTCCCATACTCTTTAATATATGCATTATTCTAGTGCATGCCTCAATAGTTATGAAATATAAATTTTTGGCTTTGAATTAGTATTTTTACTGAATCTATTGAGTGATCCTCGTCGATTTTTAGACGTGTGATTTCTGGTATGCGGTTTTAATTATCTGAAAATCAAATTTTTATTTTGGACGATTTTTTCCCAATTTATTGAAAAAATAATAATAATAAATGCTGAACTAGCAGTCACAAAATTGCTTACCATATTTGATTAATTTAAGTCAAGGCATTTTTAGTTTATCGCTTTTATATCTTTATGAAAGAACAGACCGACAGACGTTGAACCCCAATCTAAAAAAATATATGCACTATAGATGGTAAATCTGTACCAAATTTCATCTATCTAGAGATATCTCTTTTGTATTTATTACGTTAACTTATACTCGAACAACCGGACAGACAGACTTCCCCTCAATGGATATTTCCTCAAAATTTAGTAGAAATCTTTATACAAATATGGTAATTTCTGGCATATGATAATGATCTTTATGAAAATATGGTATACGGATCATACCCCAAATTTTATTTGTCTATCTCAATGCGTTTTTGAGTTATCAGACAAACGGATAGACGGACAGATAGTCATTTTTCAATATGTTTTTCGAATTCTGTGATCAGTCTAAAACAAGCAGATTCGTCGTAATCATCAATTTTTTGATGATTACGGTAGATTCTCTATGCTTCGTATCTAAGAAAGTAGGGGAAAAAAAGCAGATTACTCGAGTCTGAAAGCAGATGTTTCTGAAGAGACCGCTATCCCCTAGGGGGTGATTGATGCCCTCGCATTAATTCTTGTAACGATCGGACCAGAGTGTTAAATGATAATGACTTCTTGCCACATGCAAGCCCTCTTACACCCACGCGCGGCTAAACGATTATCGATGTCTTTGATCCAGAGCGGTGGACAGGACACAAGCCTCCACCGAATTTTAGAATTCTTTTACTCCATTATCCTTACTTAGAAATTTATTAAAACTAATTAAGCTATGAAATCTTTATCGGAATTTCTCTAATAATGAGCCTTGACATGTTACCAAATGAGGCTTGACTTGCCTGAATTGCGGATTAATACTACATCGTTCGTGAATCATGTACCACGTTCGTATATTTAGTACTAGTGGTTATTGGAGACAAACTATTGATCCAGGAACATTGTTTATATCTAATTATTATCTCGGCCCTCTAGTGGCGCTGCCATGAACAATCAGTCCATGTCTTGGAAGCAAGCGTAAAGCATGATGTAGTTCCCGAGTATTAATTTAATTCTTATATTTTAATTTACTGTCCTAAATAGTGTTTTGCTTGTATAAATCATGTCCTTTAATGTCATTAGATGTATTTTAACTAAACTGGCATGATTTATTGATTTTAATAGCCCAGGCAGAATTAAAATTTTGGTGCCCTTTCGATTACAATTTTCTTTAAATTGTTTAAATATAACCTCATATTAGTGTTTCAATCAAATTTATAATCATTAAAATTTTTGCTATTTTAATCGTCTTACATAAGTTCTATTTATTACGTACACACAAACTGGCAGCTCTGACCAACCGAAAGGCACGCGAAAAAAATCTGTAAATCGGATCATTTGTACAGCGATACCGGTAGGAATTACGGGTGAGTTCTAAAGGCTATCACCGGTCACGGTAGAACCCTTCCCAAGGGATAGTTTAATTATATTAACGATAGTTTAGTTATTATTTAGTTTTGAAGCAACACTAGGGCTATTTTTGGGGCGGACCTCGTCATTTTGAACTGCTGTTAGATGACGAGGACTGAGCACCCACCCCTGAGCTGGTGCCCTCCCATCTCCAAACTTTCACACCACACCAGAGGGAGGGCATCTGGCCCCGACTAATTTAACGTGCATCAAACCCGCTTACACGGCGGTTCTTCGGTGGAATCGGGTCTCGAACTTGCAAACCTCCGGTTCCGAAGCCGAGACCTTACCACCAGGTCACCGCGGCCTCCCCTTCTCTAAGGAAGAAAACTCAATCATTGATGGGAAGAGTCAAACCTTCACCCTTTCGTGCACCCACAAGGTTGGTGAGAACCAACTACCATGCCTGAAGCTTCTCATCCTGAATTGCAAGGTGCCTACCCCTCAAGAAAAGCTCGTTGTGTATATAAACCTTTCTAACCGTGACCGGTCCCATTACATAATAGTGTTATTAAAAAGTTAAATGCGCGATTCATTCTTGATTTTTCAATAATGCAACTTCACGTTTTTGTAAACTATGGCTATATGAAACAGAATTCATTTTTTTTTTTTAATTTTTAACAATGGAATTCTGGTCTAAGACAACTTTTTGCAGAGTTAATTCACAATGAATTGTCAAAAAGGTAGCTCAGTTACGATATCAGGTTTTTCTTTATAATAATTTATCGATCCCAAAATAAAACATAATTATTCAAACTACTCTTTGAATGAAAAACAATAAATTAATAGCATATTTTTGTTACATTTTTCGTCAGTAAAAAAATAATTTAAAAAAAAATCTCCTTTTTTTCCCCTTCTCTCTTCCCACGACAGCAGGCACCTTTTAAACATTCCTTTGAAACGTTGCCAGTCATAGATGATGAAACACGTGCAGATCATGGCAGGGTAAATTGAAGAGAAAAACAAACAAACAAATGAGACAAAACAAAAACAGAGACACTACGCACCTCGTATCCGAAATTGTGTTCCTTCTTAAATTTTACAACAATATACAACCGGTACAAAATAAGCAATCAAATGCTTGATGAAGTGATAAAAATGGTTTAATTTTGAGTTGAATTTCAAGTCAACGAAACATATACTCTTTTATTGGAAATTAAGCAAAAATAATAACAATTTTGAGAATTGCGAACATTTAGGAAAAATTTTGCAAACTTTCAAATTAGCGTCATTAAAAATACATTTTTTTTTTCTTCTGGCAAAATTCTTTTTTGTGTAATAGTTCTCTCAAAAGACGCATTTTCTTCTTGAAAAGTATTTATATACCAAATTTGATTGCTGTTGGTTAAACGGTCTGGCCTGTAGAGAGCTGACACGCACACACATCTTTATTATTTGTAGAGATGATATTTATGCACTCCCTAGTATTTACTCGTAATTTCAATTAACATCCTCGAAACGAAAGCTAGCATTTTATGTATTTATTTTGTGTGTAAATGTACCTTTATGTAAGTGTTTGCCATCTCAAGATTTTTCTTTATATCTTTGATTGTATTTATTCTTAAGGTAGGTTCACACGAGGCTAATTATTGCCCGCAATAGAAGATCACGCCTACGTCCGGAAAATCACGTGACCACAACGGGACAATAGTAAATAATCGTTCCGTCAGGACAAATTCTGTCCACATTGTCTCAGTTGTTCACACGTGGACAATGCCGGGGCAACAGTAGAGAGCCAACGATTGTGCGCAATAGTTAGCCTCGTGTGAACCCACTTTTACGCTGACGACACAATTACACATGGTTTATTTTTAAGCCAATAGAAAGCAGAGAAGTTCAACGAATTGCTGAGAGGAAATGCTTTTTAGTTCAAGAAATTTGATCAAATTGCAAAAGACTGTTAAACTTTTTGAGTGACTTCAGAATTGTTTAAAACAGAAAATATCAGAAACAGCTGCTGCTACACAAATCCTTTAAACTAGAATTCTTAGGTGTTAGTAATAAAGCATATAAATTCAAAGAACACGCAATACTTTAAAAGTTTTTAATTCTATTTGCATTGGGAAAAGTGATAAAAAAGCCTGATGGGAAAACTTTGAATCTCTTCATACCTCTTACCCAAAACATCGTAGATTTTCTAGGCTTGATACAATTAACTTATACTGTTTTTTAAAATTGAATTTAAACTATAACAACAATAACTAACGCCCACAAAATATATTTAATACCATTGCAACATGGTATAAAAGAAATTATTAAAACAATAAAAATTAATGCTAAAACTATAAGATATTTTGAAAAATATCAATAAAAATTATTAAAAAATGTGGAAATAAGCGAGATATCCTGGAAAAATTAATTTTTAATTTTTTTTAAAGAGAAGGAAAAATGGCTGCTGCGAGATACTAGTAGTAGTATACTCCGAATTGTTAAAAAAATACTATCAAAGTTTCGGTTAATATTTGGATCGTTAAAAACTTTATTTAAATTTTGAAAACTCTTCTTACTGAACATCTTCTATAAAACAAACAACTACTTCCAAATTTGATGGTTCTATATTCAACGAATTATTATTTCAGATATGAATTATTATTTTCGATACGTTACATCACACCTATCTCAATTTACAAAATCTGTTTCTCTAATGTTAATAAAGTGCTTTATTAATGTTTAAATAATTTTTTAAATATATTATCGTGTTAAAATTAGTATATAAATGAAACCGATTCTCTTATTACCATTTCAATAATAATCTAATAATAAAATAAAATAAAAAATGAATCCGTGAAAGATTGCACTTGACAACATTGTTCAAAGAACAATATTTGTAGAGAATCACATTAAAGCAAGTAGAAAATTCAAATCAGTAATAGAGGTCGGTGGCAATTAAGTATTGCAATATTGAAAGTTCAATACCGGTATTCGGTATTTTTGAGATCTTAATATCAGGATAATAGTTTTAATGGTAGTTGAAATTTTTTTAAATAAGAAAACACGGGTTTTTTTTTGTTTTAATTTAATTGCCAGTTTTATTAGAGAGAGTAAATAGCACAAAAAATAATTTGCAGCTTATAAATTATAAAAGTATATAAAGAATAACAACAAAATAAATGAGCATCTTATTTATTTAAATCACAAAAAAGTGTAAACATCACTATTCAGTCTGTAGTACTATTACACACCAGCGGGTGACCGAGCTCCGCTCGGAGAAAACAGGTATCGAAGCTAACTCGAAGATTTAAATTTTCAATTGTGATTTATCAAAACAATACATGCCATAAGAAAATTTGTGAAACCATTGGTGAAAAGATAACCGGTTAAAGTGCACCATTGTAAACTATTCTAAACAAAGTTAGAGTTTGGAAAGGGAACTATTCTATACAAAGGTAAAGTAAAGGCAAAGATTGAAGTGTGTTGAAGTTCAATATTTTTGACAAATTTATTTAGAAAAACCAAACATATATACATACATAAGAAACATATTATAAACCTATAACAGCATAAACATAAAACTTTATTAGTTCGCCATATTGGCTATAGATGGCAGCACGTTACCGCTTGAAACCTATTAGCCATTATGGCGAACTAATAAAGTTAGAAAATATCCTATCTGTAACTCCGAACTGCTCGACCGTAGCGCTTCAAAACAGGCGCCAATCGATTCCTCGTGGCCAAAAACCCCAGACCCCCAAGTTTACCGGAGTTTATTAATTCTGGGGCGATTTTCGACTTGGCAACCATTCCTCGTATTATAGTATTAGATTTTTAAAATGTGCTCTTAAAATACATAATGAATCAATTGTATTGCCATTAAGCCTAGAAAGTATTTTTAATTTTTACGTCTCATAAAACCACGAGTCTTGATTGTTAAATGCAAAATCTCATCTTTCCTCTCACTTCTATTTAGTAGGATTAAACCCATCCTAACGCATGCGCAAAAGCGCGTCAAACAGTATTTTATCACTTCTCTTGATGGTACGAGGTTGCTTTGTATTCACAGTCTAATTAATTTCGCCCGTTAGAAAGACATAACAGCAAAAACATATTCTATTTTGCTTTGTTGGCGATCTCTGAACATATAATGGAGGAAATTCAAAAAATTTCTAGTAAATACCGAAAACACGGTATTTAAACTTGTAAATACTGGTATTACAAAACTGTACAAATGCCTCAAAATACTGGTATTTGGTATCCCGGTATTGCAATCCCTAGTGGCAATAGCTCCCCCATCATCACTCTAAAAAGAGAATTATGAGATTCATTCTCATTAATCTTTCGCATTTAAATAAGTTTTCCGACAGGCATTGAGTTTTTCTAAAGTATCTCTTAAAAGTCAACACAGCTATAAATAAACATATCACCATAATTCTTATATTTTCAAAAATCTTCATTTGTGTCACCGAATGAGCCAAGATTGATCTGGCATCCATTGAGCATCCAATAAAAATATTTGTAAATCTCTTTTCCTTACTTTTAGACTAACTGCGCAGAATAAATTGCAATTTTTTTTTAACAATTTACTGATTTGTAACAATTTTCAGATTAACGGAATTCTACTACAGGCTGTGGACAAAATGAAAATAAAGTTTTTTAAGTGAAAAATATGTATTACATTTAGTTTTACAAAACGGTAAGTTTTTCATTTAAAATAATAATAATAATGTGTAGAAATGTATTTCAATGCATAAATATATGTACTTTTAAAATAATCTGTCGATACCTGCTGTATTTTTATTAGCTAATATTGTCTAGACTAACAGATAACAAAAACTATTGGTTAAACAAGTGGTGGATAATCGAAATTTTACAGCACATATCACTGGGATTAATTTTTTTAGTTACCATTTTAATTAACAATTTCTGTTTAATAATATTTTTACAAAAGCATGCAAGTTGTTCTTTTAATTAAATGAATGTATAATTCAAAATGTAAACGAAGTGAATTTTTTTTTATATTCATAAGCTACTGGTTCATTTCTACGAACGGTTTTTTTCCCGCCTGCATCGGCGAGATATTCTTTTTCCTTTTTTTCCTGGTATCGAAAAACGTTCATTTCGCAATACCATCATAAAAATATTAAATACCTTTCTCTGCATTGTTCCTTATCTCATTCTCCAAAAATAGATTTCAGCTTATAAAAAAAACCGATTTCCATCCTGCGAACTTATGCTTGGAATCTAAAAATCAATACAAAATTAAATCCAAAATAAATACGCAGCTGAAATGAAACAATTTGTATTCGGAGAATCGTTTGGCTTCCCGTTGCTTCTAACATTTATCTTTTTTGATTTTATTATTTCAGTAGTTATGTTTTTTTTTCCAAATATGTTAACTGTAACTGAGAACTGTTTGTTTAGCATAACTAATCAAATAACTAATCTTTTCTTTGTAAGAGAAGAAACTAGTACGGGAAAAGTTAGTTTTAAATAAAAATGTATTCCTGTATTGAAATGAAAAATTATTTTATCGATGGAGGTGATGTTTTATTTTGTTTTAGCAGAGATTTTATAGAAAACTAATTGATTTATTTGAATATGCATCATTGTTGTTGTTAAGGTAAAAAAAAAATAATAAAAAAATTATGTAGAAATGTAAGAGATAAGGGAAATAATATAAATATATCACATGAACAAACCATAAGTTTAAAAAGAATGTATTTTATACTTTAATATTTTTGTTTTGCTTTTAGATATGGGAGAAATTACGTTTTTATTTAAAAGTCCTCAATATTTAAAAGTAATGATTAATCCTCAATTTTAATACTTTCATATACGATGTCTTTTCTCTTAAAAAATACATCCATTCCAACTGAGATTATAAATTTAAAAAGTATATTTTTATTTTTCAGAAACTCATATATAGATGATGCCATCATTAATTAAACACTGTGGTAAACGCTTAACGCTTAACTGGGGAGATGGAAATTCAGGACTTAACTATAGAGGTGAGGTCTGGAAGACCGCATTTTCTTCACGCTCAAATTCAATTTTCTATTGAAAATATTAGCATGAAAATTTGTCAATAAATTTTGCAGATATTTCTCTTGATATATAAATATATTTTAGAAATTTTAAAATATATATATTGCTATTGAATAAAGTAATGGTATTAGTATATATATTTCCTTCTCAAATTACATATCACAATAAATATTGTTCTTGAAAAAAAACATATTAATAACTATTTTTAAATCATATTTATTGTTCCTGTATCCATAGATATATAGAATAGAACATAAGGAAAATTATATAAAAAAAACGAAATGAAAAAAACTATAAAAAAATTATATTGAGTAAAATTGACATTTTTTTTTTACTGGCATCATCGTTTTCCAAGGGCATTTTAAACACACAGGTCATGTACAAGTATAAAAATCAGCCTATAAATTCTGTAGATATTTTTCTTGGTATATTAAAATATTTTAGAAATTTTTCAAAACACATTGTCAATATAAAATTAATTATATTTGAACATACAAATCAGAATCAATCGAATGAGAACTTTCATCGAAACAATTATCTGTCTAATTAACCACATCACTAAAACCACTTTCTGCTTCGTTTAAAATTATCTGGAGCTCTGTATTATAACAAGGATTAGTACGTTAGAGCACCAAGTTTTAGAGCCATCTGATATAAACCGGAACACACAAAGGTAAGTACAGTCTCACAGACATCGCGCTAAGAAGTAACTGAAATGATTAAAAAAGCAACTGTGACCGGTGGTTGGTGGGTCCTAATTAAGATAAGCCTTCTTGTGTAACATTAATTTATTATTAAAACATATAAGGTTACGTTACACACAAACACAAACAGAGAGTGGACAAAAAACACGTCAACACATAACCATAACAGAGGCTTAACTGTCTGTCTCTCTAAGCACTCGCCAGAGGGCGGCGTGTAATGAGTGAATCATAGTGTAGGGGGGAAAAGAGAGTGCTACAATGCCAATGTGACCGGTGGTTGGTGGGTTCTAATTAAGATAAGCCTTCTTGTGTAACATTAATATTCCGAAAAGTGAAGAGAGAGAAGGGGGGGGGGAGGGAATCAGACATTTGGCGTGCCGAATAATGGCGAAGCAAAAGAGCAACATTTGCGTTTCGTTTTGAAACCGAAACTGACGAAAGAAACTTAAACTAAATATTATTAGTTTGAAAGAAATATTTTTCCAAACAAATATAACTTTTTAACATCAATAGAAAATCTACATATAGAAATATGAGAAAAGCTTTTAAAGAACTGCTTTTACAAAACTTTAAATTGACTGTTATATCATGAGTTTTATACAACAATAGTATACACATGCCAGGGGTGTGGCAAATTAAGTTAACACAAATTTATTTAATCTAAAAGTATGAATGAGGATGGTATTCTTTACCAGGATAGCTAAAGAAATAAAATATTCAAAAATTGAAACAAAAATAACTACTTATCATTTAATGAAGCAACGATGGGATCTAACACATCCGTTCTTCAATAGAAAGCCTTTTTCCTCCAGGGCGGGGAATTAACATAATCCAATGTAGATAAATCTTGCTCAGGGTGTGCATTCGAATTGCCTTTATCTGAAAAAAAATTGAGCCAAACCTCTGTGTTCGGAACTTTTACTCTGTTTTTGAAGGCTGAAATTTAAAAGCACGCTTGCGCGGCAATGCGGAGGGCGCAATTAAATGCTGGGCGTCAATGTAAACACAATTAAAACCCGTTGGGCGCCAATGTGACAGGTGATTGGTGGGTCCTAATTAAGATAAGCCTTCTTGTGTAACATTAATTTATTATTAAAACATATAAGGTTACGTTACACATAAACACAAACAGAGAGTGGACAAAAAACACGTCAACACATAACCATAACAGAGGCTTAACTGACTGTCTCTCTAAGCACTCGCCAGAGGGCGGCGTGTAATGAGTGAATCATAGTGTAGGGGGAAAGAGAGTGCTACACAACAGTTAAAAACGCCTGAAAAGATGCATCTTGTAGTAAATGGCAGGAAATAGGAAACAACAGGGTCAATCCATTCTATTGAGCTAAAAATAGAATAGGAATGGCCGAAAATTCATATTTAGTGGTCTTGTTGACCGCATCACAGTAAAGGGTTAAAAACTTATAACTTACGGAGGGTGTTTATCTATCATTGCTCGGTTTCAGCTACTTATCCAAAATGGAGTGCGATAAGTGAAATCCGACAAGAAAAATTTTCACACACACAAAAAAAAAAAATATTAGAATGAATATTTATGTATGCATATTATTATAACAGTCATAAATATAAAAATATAGAGTCAGAAAACAAAACAAACATATGACATGCATTTAAAACAATTTAGAAAAATACTGACAAAAAAATTAAGAATATACATGATCTAATTCGCTATTCTATTCGCATAAGAAGCAGAAACGATAAATGTTTATCTTAAAGCACGATGATAAGGTTGACATTGCTGAATATATTTCATTATTATATCATTTTATTTAATTCAGGTTTTTAAAGATGTAATTTCATAATTTGTTTTTCACTTATCATCCAATGTACTAGAGATTTGAAAATTTTGTACGTTTTTTTCACGAAAATGCGCTATTTTAACATTTTAAAATTAATTAATAAAATTGATTTATTAGTTTTAATTAAATTTTGATTACAACCAAGTGTCGCCACCTGGTAAGGAGTTCGGAAATAAAACTGTTTCAAAAATATTTTAATATTGATACTAATGAATAAAAATTAAAGACTAAAGAGCATAAAATATTGTACTTTTTAATTAGTAAAAGTTTGCTTTTAAATTTATTGTTCTTAATTCTTTAAAAGATAGTGATCCAATATTTTACAAAAGATCTTGTGCAAAAAAGAGATCAGGATTAGATCTCGCGCTTGAATCAATCAGATCCGTGATATGATGAAAAAGCAAGAAAAGACCAAGAGGGAAAATGATTTAAATGAAGAACAACGGCATTTGAGATTAAAAGATAATCATTGAAAAATAAGGTTACCTATACAAGCAAAAAAATAAATATCAGAGGAAAGCAAACATATAAACCCAAAGATAATGCACATATGAGATGTAAAAGAATAAAAAAAGAATACCTAGAATATTCATACATTTAACATAAAAATACACAAAAATGCCCAAAAAGAATGCATGATTTTCTAAAATGTAAAAATGCCTAAAATTAATAATAAAAAACTTCATGCAAACAAGCATTAAAAATATATAAAAAAGCTAAGATAGTTGAATTATTAACCTTTTATTCTTAACAACTAAAAAAAATGACCGTAACTATTATAGAAAGAAAGAATAAGAGTTCCGTAAAAATTGTAGTTTGTAGAGATTTCCTCTTAAAAGTATGAAAGTATCTATCTTTAAATCTTCTCTCTATGGTGAGAATAAGCTTTTCGTGAGAGGAATATCGAATGAGATTTGAGAACCTTCCAAAAAAGGAATCACCCAGAGTATTTATGGAGTACAAGTATCAAGAAAAATCCATGCCAAAATTCGATTTGTTGAATTAATGATATTATCTTTGCTTTCTCGCGTATGACTTATAAAGGAAATATTGCAACCATGAAAAAAATCGTACTCAAGATGTTGACAAATTTTTAAGTTTCAGAGTTCTATTAGTTCAAAAGACACATTTTTGGCGTTATGTTTGTCTATCTGTTTTTCTATGAACACGATATCTCAAAAATGGTTTGAACTAGATATATGAAATTTGATATAAGGATTTATAAATAAATTTTTAAATTTCTGTAAAACTTTTAATGAAATCCATTCAAAAGGAGTATATTCGTCTGCTGTACGAATACAATTGAACTCCATATAGACAAAGAGCCCAAGAGATGAAATTTGAAACACAGGTTTAACATTCTAAGGTATAAATATTTCAAATCAAAATTTGAAAGAAATCTATCACAAAGTTGACTTTCCGTTGGTTATATTTTCGCATAAAGCGCAATAATTCATGAAGAAATTTACTTACATCAATGAAGTTCAGTTTGTTATAGATATCGATAGGATAGATAGATTTATTATGTTTGTACCATCTGCATCAATCTACTGCCATAACTACATTTTATTCTTGTTTTATGAATGTCCCTGAAAATAATAATAGCTTTCAGCCATACACATTCTGTTCAAAAAGGAAATTCTTGTCTCTTTAAATGAAGGTATAGAGCATACAAGGCATAAGTTTTCATATACTTGAATGTAAAATTTGTACAAACAGGTGATTATTATTAAAGTTTCACTTTCAAAATAAAAATTACACTTTGTAGCTATATAACATTAAAATTATATGAATTTGCACGTTGTAAAAAAAAAAACCACTGATCAGAATGATTTGTCTTTTCATCTCAGTGTTCGTGAAGCAAAGACAATTTGTTTGGGAAAAGAAAAAAATTTTAAAAAGTTGACCGATAGATGGCGCTGCACTCGCTATGAGAAATTAATTAAAATACATGACATGCTGTTGAGGTAGTCTTTGTTCAAAATCATCCACCTCGACAAGGTGATGGAGCCAAATCGGTTTTTAACTATCCCGAGGCCAAAAACCTTATAAAAGCCAAAATGAAATCGGTTTTTAATTGTCTAATCTAAAAACCATTGAGAAGCAAAAAAAAAAAAAAAAAAAATCGACTATTCTAATGAAAATGATGTCGGTTTTGAATCATTTAATAAATTATTTTCATTACCATACAAATTTTTTAATTGACTATTTTCTAAAACATAGTTTCGTAAGACAAAATTTTAAACTTTTTTTTATTCGAAAATCTAACCACTCTTCGTGAATTAACATAAATATTTTTTGTCTTTTTAAAATGTGTTTTGAATTAAATTTAAAAAAACAACATAATTATTTAAATATTGTTTTTATTATTATTTACCTTGGAAAGCTGCGAATATTTTGAAATCGTTTGCACTGCTTTTTGGCAAGTATCGGAAGACGTTGTTGACCGATAATCAGCTAAGAAAAGTCCAGATTAGATGCAGACGAGTATGTGGAAACGGCACTTTGTTAACAATAGAAGAATGGGGAGATAAAAATCAGGGGGAAAGGACTTCACTCGTAAACAATGATTTATCTCTTTTCTCCCCTTTCTCTATTTCCAAGTGATTTTCGTTTTTTATCACTTTATGTGCCAGAAAAATAACATACACTTTTATTTGTTACGAATATGTTAAGACGTGGTAAAGGTTTTTCTAAGAAATATTATATTTTATTGATCAAAATGCTAAATTTTTAAACCAAAATAATGACGAAAGATTAGTGTTTATTTATTACTAGCTATTACCCGCCACTCTGTTAGCGTGGAAATTTTGATGTATATGTACGAAAAATTATCAAATAATGACAAAAAAAAAATTGAACCTAACCTAAAAACGATTCTTTTAAAAGTATAAGCATATACAAAAAATATATAATAAATACAATTTAATAATAAAAACACACAACTAACGTATAAATAATTAATTTAGCAAATCAAGTCCGGTCAAATCCATTTTATTTATTGATCGAGATTGAGATAGCTACAACAGTATTATACACATAATTTTCAAACTTTTAGTTTAAATGAAAACACAGTTATCAACAATCGCCCGCGAACTTTCGCATAATGCACATGTCTGACTTTCCTACGGGAGTTGAGGCAACGCAATGCAGATTAGAAATTTTTCATTTCCTTCATTCTGTTTTATTTTCATTTAAAAGCCGAATGAATCCGAAAGATTGATTCATTAACATCATTTGATTTTAAATATATTAAACACTAAGAAAATAAATAGAATCATCAGAAATAATCGGCCGAAATTCTTCTAAGCCTCACCTCTTTCCTCTTATTTGGCGGGATTTGGCCTCAGCATTTTGGCAGGAAAATTAGTTTTTAATGAATAAAAAATTAGCTACTCAATTAACCAGAATGAAAATTAGCCTATGTTCTAGTCCTAACTATAATATATCTTTGTGCTAAATTTCATCAAATTCTGTTCTGCCGTTCTAGTGTGATTGAATAACAAACATCCATCCAAACTTTCACATTTATATATTGGTATATAGATATAGATTAAAAACGAAATAGCTTATTTTTTTCATATATTCATTTTTTTCGTAAAAATAAGCATCGATTCTCCTTTTAATTCAAGAGAAAATATTAGTCATTTGCTTATTTCACGTTATGACCAAACGCTTGCACTGTAAAAATCCACCAAACTGTTTAATATTCGCTAATCTTGCAGTTTTCATTCAATGAAACAGATGAATCATGCTAATACTCTAACTCTGATGAATGATGATGTTGAATTGTTTCGGGAATTAAGGCATTTAAATACGAGAATTTGTACTACAGCAATATAATAAAGCAAAATATAATAAGCAATATAAGAAGCAAAATTGGAAGGGATTGCATACTCATTTCGCTTTTACTGAATATAACTTTTTTTGAACCTTCCGAAGATGCTTAACTATTTTTGAAATCTGATTAGTTTACTACAGATAGGCACAAGGAAAAAATCTGAATGACCGGATCGACACAACAGCAACACTGGTGAGAACTGTGGTTGAATCCAAAGAGACATCATCGGCCACGGTACAACCCTTCCATAGAGAAAATCGTCCCGTCATCGATGGTAAGATCTAGATCTCCAGACTTTTTGTGTATCCACAAGGGTGACGGGAACCAACCATCAAGCCGGTAACTTCTCATCATCAATTACGAGGTACTCCTGGTAAGACCTTTGATGAATTTATTAATTTAACATCTTAAATATATTTAATTTATACTTTAGTGGAATGCATTAAATACTCATTGGGGATTTGATTTTTGTATATTTTTCAGAAGAAAAAGGGAAGTATTTTTAATTCGTATTATATAATTATACAACATGATATCGCAATTTGATGACATGTAGATGCGCAGCTATATTTATCATGTTACCAAACACGATTTTTTAAAATAAATAAATAATAATAATAACTAATGTGATAACATCGCTATAAAAGAAATTAAAAATTTAAACCCTGCAATACCAAAAAACGACAAAAGACCTCATCATCTTCATATCTAAGTCGTCACCTAGCTTTACCACTAAAACTTGAATCTGTACCTAAATTGTAGAAAAACACTCATGAAAAATCTGTTCCCCCTTTTTTTCCCTCCATATTTTAGAAATAAGTTACTTTCGTAAGTAAATCCTTTCATTATCTAAGTACAACTACTTGCTAAGTAATCTCATTGCCAAGCCTTTACTCTCTTCAAGCGTTATGTCCAGAGGTTAAGAACCTTGAGTTCAAGAACTCCTGGATACTCCCCTCAAATCGCCAAATCGGGCTTGTTACTGTATAGTCTCGCAAACAAGTTCATTCTGGCAGTTTATATTCCATTTATTTGTTGATAAGATTCTTCAATCATCAATAGTTGGAATTGTTCCTCTTTTAACACTAAATCTAACACGTAACAGACAAGTTACCTGTGTACAAGTACATTGAACGTGTGTTACAAGTACAGTGTACGACACTTTCCCGATGGTAGTTCTAATGTAACAATGAAACGCTGATAGATTTAGAGTTCTAGACAAAAAATTTCTCTTCTTTTTAAAAGAAGAGAGAGAGAACCTGTCCAAGCCATAACCGGAAGCATAGTAATCTAATGATGTTTTAGGATTGATTTGTCTACCTTTATTTCATTACTTAAATCTACTCTTAATGATATATGGTAACCAAATCGACACACAATATATTTAATATCGTTCTAATGTATAAAATATTTTTGTATCTAAAACAATAAAAAGTACAGTTGTTAAATATAATTAAAATATTTTGGAAAAACTGAATTTAACTTTAAACTTTAAAATAAAATGAAAAATCGTCTAGTAATAATAAAATAAGTGCCACTGAAAAGACATACATTTTTTTTTATTTTATAGAAATTTTTGTGCAAACCTATGCTATACAAATATTTAGAACAAACTATAACATTAGAATTTAGAAAGTCTTTTCTTAGTGAACATTTATAATTCAAGAAATGACTTATCGCCAAATTTGGAAACTCTAGACTTGCCCTGTTGGGCATTTTGAATGATTTTTTCCAGTTTGTAAAATGAAGCAAATTACAAATAGTATGCTAAACTATAAATATTACCGTGCTAATAGGCTTAATTTAAACAGTGTGTATTTTTCTTATCCTTATTTATTCGATTTTTAGCGTACATAATGAGAGCCTTTAATTTTCTTCAATTACATGATAATCAAGGACGGATTTAATCATTTATGACTTTAAACAACGCTCATTATGATGCAATTCTTTTTTTTTTAAAAAAAGCTAGTCAATTTAATTTCAAACTCCTACAAATGAATAAGTTAATGATTTATTTTTAAGTCCTGTTATTTAATAAATTTGTGAAAATGCATATTGTAATTTATTGTGATTCAACGATATCCTCGCTAATACATAATATTATTTAAGTAAGATTTCGTGGTTTAAAAATATTATGAAATACAAATATTATAATATTAAACGTACAACAGGCCTTAAATATATTTTTGCACTTTTAGTCCTTTGAATATGGCTTCTGAAATTCTGTATTGTGCTCAAGCACACTTTTGAAATAATAGGTTTTTATTTGTTTCTAATGGCACTTCATTGACAAACCCGCTGACTAAAGAGTCATTGCGATTTAATCCGAATTAAGCGCCTCTTCTTTTTTTCAATAGCGTCATCTAGGGTCAAGAGTACTAGTTAGCTATATACTCGTCACAACCCTTTTTACGTTGCACATTTCATTCATTCATCTACAGATCGTAATTTAGACCTGGATCAGAAAACTATCACTTTTGAACTAGTACCCCTAGTGGTAATATTCTCAACATGGAGGACTTTGTGACTACGACAGATTTATACGTACGGCAGTCACCACAAACGCTGAGATTCTTCGGCGGCGGGACTCGAACTCGCAACCTGAGGGATGCGAGTCCAACGCCCTACCAACCAGGCTCTCCCGGCACATACAATAACTGTTAATGACATCTAATAAATAAGATTATTTTTCTCCTTTTTCATCATGTGTCGTTTCTATTTACTAGTTTTCAACTTCTTTCTAGACTATAATGCATCGCTTGGTACATTGAAACTAAAACATCATATATGTATAATGTAGTTACAATTTTCTCGTTTAAAACTTGTTTTTGGATTATACTGCATCACTTAGTACATTCTCATTAGTAATATATGCTGTGAGATAGTACTGAAATCGTCAAAAAATACAGCCTTGAGATTTCAATGGATCTTTTCATTTCAAACAACAGGGAGAGTGTCTACTCAAAATTTTCGATCAACTTTCTAATAAAGGTTTTATTCCAGAGAACTTCTTGGATGAAACATGCGCACAATAGTTACGAAATATCAATCTCTAACAGGAATTTAGCATTTTTGCAGAATCTATCTTATGAACCTTGATAAGTTTTCAGATACTAATCCCTGCCATGCTGTTAACAGTATACGAAAACCGAATTTATGTTCCAGATGGGTTTTTCTCAACCCACAGAAGAAAAAAAAAATGACGTGAAGCTGTACTTGTAGTCATAAAATCCCATACCAAATTTGGTGCATTTAAATTTGGTAGTCATGTTATCAAGTCTGCCAACTTTAGAGTTATCATGTTTGCATGGTTTAGAAAATACAGACTGATATACATTCCACCCTTTGTTGGATTTGAATCAAAAGTAGATAGGTGTTTACACTATAGATGTAAAATTGTGTAGCGAATTTTATCTTTCAAGTTCCCTTTGTTTTGTAGTTATCGTGTTAGCTTGAATTTTACCAGCCGGATAGACAGAATTTCTCTGAATGGGTTTTGCCTAAAATTTGATAGAGATCTACGAATTTGCAGTAAGGACCGTATACCAAATTTAAGCCGTCTGGTTCAAAGCTTTTTAGAGTTATCTTTATCAAAACAGATAAGGACATTTTCAAAAATGTGTTCTTCGAATTCAGGAAAGTCTAAAACTATGAAATTCGCGAAGTTCAAAATTTTTGAAGATTTCAATATTTTCTCTACATTTTGTTCACGTGAAAGTAAAAACGCATTCTTGTAAATATGCATGTAAAGGCAGTAGCTCAAGAAAGCAAACAGCGAGTTAGAAATATTATCTTGACATATTGATTTCTAGATATTGATAAGATAGACTGATATGATTATCGATTTCACGTGTTATCGGATATCCTTAAATGGGAAACTTGTCAATTCGTGTTTAAGTACATAATCGCAGAGCTTTGTTAAACTTGGGATTATAAATATACCATTACTCTACTCTGTCTACCCAATAACTTCGATGAATGAAATTTGAAGTAGCGAATTTCACTATCTATTCGAATTACTAAAATTGTAGAACTTCATCAAATTTTGTCTCCAGCATATGAAATAAGACGTCTTAAAGATACGCTTGATTTTTGTTAATTAAATGAACGAAAAACTGAACACTCCTGCAGCCTCAACATTTCAGAGCTCCTGTTCTCCTGTTGATCAAGGCTAGGTAGCCCTTTCAAAGGAAACTATCTATCCCTTGGCCTTCGGCCTCTGTTCAAGAGTATTTTCTTTTCAAGGGAGCTTGGGTTCAATTTACGTATGTGGAATCACGTTAAAAGATTTTGGGCGACCGCGGTGGTGTAGACGGTACGATGTAGCCTTGTCGCAATATGGTTTTGAATAGTCGTTAATGTCTTAGAAACGCGCTAGCCTTCGCTCTCTGATTTCCTCTGATCCTAATTATATCTGATGTCTGATCCTCGATTTGGCTTACCACAGGCAACGATATTTTGACCTACAACCCTTGATCAAGGGACGGAGGTGGATCTTTCAGCTTTAGCTCTATGGTGTGTATATATATATATATATACACACACACACTGAAGTGACAAAAGTCATGGAATGACTGTTAATATCGTGTCGGTCCTCCTTTTGCCCGGCGAAGTGCAACAACTCGACGTGTCATGGAGTCCACAAGTCGTTGGAAGTCCTCTGCAGGAATGCAGGAATATTGAGCCATGCTGTCTGCATAGACGTCCATAATTGTGAAAGAATTGAATCCAGGTGCAGGAGTTTGGGCACGAACAGACCTTTCAATAATGTCCCATAAATGCTCGATGGGATTCATATCGGGCTATCTAGGTGGCCAGATCATGCGCTGGAATTGTCCGGAATGTTCTTCAAACCAATCGCGAACAGTTCTGGCCCGGTGACATGGCGCATTGTCATCCATAAAAATCCCATCGTTGTGTGGGTACGTGAAGTCCATGAATGGCTGCAAGTGATCTGCAATCAGCTGAACAGAACCATTTCCAGTCAATGATCGGTTCAGTTGCACCAGAGGAACGAGTCCATGCCATGTAAAATTATGCAGCCACCACCAGCTTGAACAGTGCCTTGCTGACAGTTTGGGTCCATGGCTTCGTGGGGTCTGCGCCACACTCGAACTCTACCATCAGCTCGTAACAACTGAAATCGTGACTCATCTGACCACGCCACGGTTTTCCACTGGTCTAGGGACCAGTTGATATGCTCACGATCCCAGGAGAGTCGTTGCAGGCGATGTCGTGCTGTCAGTAAAGGCACTCGAGTCGGTCTTCTGCTGTCATAGCCCAAGGAAGACAAATTTCGCCGCACAGTCCTATCGGACACGTCCCTCGTACGTCCCACATT
>JAPMOQ010057095.1:306324-317871 GCA_026543055.1 Argiope trifasciata | reverse complement strand
TATACATATATATATATATATATATATATATATATATATATATATATATATATATATATATAATATTTGTGAGTGTAATGACATTCCAACATCTAATTTAAATCCCGATTAATTTCTGAAACTTTATTTTAATTTAACCCATAGTAACTTCATTTTAAATTATTCTCTTATTTTCTGATCCGATTCCACGTTATCTACTTAATTAATTCAAGAAATGCTTTGTGAAGTTTTCTAGTCAGCGATTCCCACGGTGAGAGTGATCGATAAAAGTTGCTGACCTAAACAAATAGTTTACAAAATGATCTCTGTGTTTCCTCTGCTTTGAAAGTCACATGTTCAGAAATCTCTATGAGAATCTTAATAATATATTGATTCTATAAACAATCTTTTCTCTATCAAAATATGATATATAAAACGAGGGAAAATGTATTTCTCGCTTTTCCGGCCCATCTATGTATGCTGCCTGCCTCCGGAGGAAGAATAAAGTGAAATTAAGAATGAAAAGTCATCTGCAGTGTCTTCAAATCTCTTATCTTCTTCCAAAATTTTAAATCATTATATATATATATATATATATATATATATATATATATATATATAATATGTGTGTGTGTGTTTTAAACTCTAACTTGAAGGAAATTTAGAAGTCTGGCTCCAAACCAACCTTTTTTGCTGATAAACGAAATGTTCATATTATTAAATTGCAAAAATATTTCTTTCTTTATCTGGCAGCATAAATATTAATAAAATATAAATCTACAATTTAATCGATATAAGTTATTATTTTAAAAATCTGTTAATTTTAAAGAAATGAAATTGGTTTTCGTTGAAGAATTCATTCAAAAGAATCAATTAAATACAATCAGCAATTGGTTAATATTTCAAGGCAAAAAATTTTAGAATTATTATTCATATATATATTTCTAGTGCATACATTATAGGTGACCTTTGATTCATTTTATTTTCAGTATTAGTTCCTTGTAAAGTACATATCCAACGACCTTGCCTTTCATACTTGCCAGACTTGATTTGTTTTCGCGTGGTCCGCGCGTCATCACTTAAACACAAGACTAGTGTTCTGTATGCACGCAAGGACCAAAAATGTATGTTCGGGGCTTGTCAGTTTTTTTTTTTAATCCCAGAGATACAGAGAAAGAATTTTCTGAACATCTTTGCTTGTAGAAGGATAATTCAGAAATTAATCATTGTTTCATACTTGTAGAATCTGGCGTCACGCGATTTTTGTATTGAGATTTGAGGCAATTTAAAAATAGGCTTAAAATTGAAGCAGCTCTGAAAAATGCTTATCTTACAGAGATAAAGACTTTTATTTATAATTCGATATCCATGCTGAAATTTCTCATAGCGTGGGAAGTTTGATAAGCATGTTTTATTTTTATTTTCCTTGGATCATGATTGTTGATCCTGTTTTTGAAAAACTTCTTAATCCTCATTTATCGTTTCATTTTATTTGGTGAAATATGTGTCAGCCATTTCCAAACTCTGCATGTTTTTTACTATCTCGTATACGTAGTATATAGAGGAAATGTCAAAAAATTTTAACTCAAGATTTTGAGGAATCTCCATGTTTTAATGCTTCTCTAAGTTCGAAAAACACTTTTTTTTTTGGAAAATGTCCGTCTGTGACAAAGATAATTCAAAAACACTTTGAGCTAGACATAAAATTTGATTTATAGTCCTTGTACCTGATTTGTGGATTTCTATCACATTTAGAGCACAATCCACTTTATAGAAGTGTGTATGTCCGGCTATTTGGATATAAGTGAAGATGTAACTTCAAACGAAAAGAAATAGACCGATAAAATTCGGCACACAATTTTAATGCCTATAGCATAGCATTTTAATGCCTGAGCCTATAGCAAAGTTGACGTATATCTAAGTTTAGAGCAAATTCATTAAAGTTGATGGTTTGCTGGCCAGTGATTTGAGAAACATATAAACGAAACTGAAATACTCAACTGAAATGATAACTGAAATACTCAAAGCTTTAAGTGTATCAAATTTGGTATGTGATTTTGTGACTTTAGTATAGTTTGGTGTCAAATTTTTATTTCAGTCGTTTCAGAAAAATGCGTCCAAAACACACATTTGATTTTCCCCGATACTGTTAACAGCCAGGGATTAATCGCCAAATAACTCGCCAAAAATAATACGATAGATTTCGTTAAAAGTAATATATTCACTCCAAAGGTGAATATATCGCAATTATTACTCATCAATGTTATGTAAGTCATTCTTTGGGATAACATCTTTATCAGATTGTATGTGAGAAAAATTTTTAGGAATGCACTCCTTCTGGTTGAAGTTTTTAATTCAAGAATGAAGATAAAATAATATATATATCGTATAATAAAATGTTAGAAGGGTGTATCCATTTACATACATGTAAATGAATTTTGTAAATAATATAAGATCCAAAATAATATAAGGATTTATTAGTGATACATATACCATAGTTGAAGAAACCTTGCTTTATCCAACTAAATTTCAAAGTTACATCATATGTTGAACATGAAAAGAGAAGGTAATGATAGTCATAATATTTTAAAAATCTCATTTCGATGTTTTTCTAAAACTTTCTACGTTTCTATTTTTTCATTGTTCGAAACGAATCACCAGTCAGATTTATTTCTGTTGGCGAACGTGTAAAGGATAAATAAAAAACCCAATTCCCTTGAAACCTTGAATTTTCTACTATTACAACATCGTTTTCTATCATTGCATGCTGAACTGTCATTTTTTTTATGTTGAATGGAGCGTTAAATTCGGTTTTTAAAGGTAAAGGCAGTTTTTTTTGGACAGAGGTATCTATTTTTTGTTTTGAATAATTTGTCGTATGCGTTGCGGGTAACACGTGGCAAAACATTTCTGTGATTTGTCGTCATGTTTTCAATGTCGTGCATTCGCGTTTCCTCACCTAGAATATATTTCCCATTCATTTATTCTGTTATAACAAATGAAATTTTTATCTTAATCTGCATCTTTGCACCGATCATAGCGATCATTGGAATATTGTATCCCAAATTTTGAAGACACATTTTGGATGGAATATTTTTAACTATTTGTGTGATTATTTTTAGCTGTTTCATGTTTTGCTATTGTTTTTGCTTGTCAATAGCTCAAGTAAGTTTGTTGATATTTCAATGATTTTTTTAATCAATTTCTTGTAAAGATATTCTGCTAAACGCTCAGATATATTGTAATATTTTATTAAGACGACACTATGCTATTAAGAATCTGCTGGTTTAACTTTTCATTATAAAAGTGTTGATGAAATTTTAAATGAAAATATAACTCTTTCCAAAGTTCACATTAAGTAATGTGATCCTTTCTCAAATTTAGTAGTACAATATTTACTTTGTGGATTTAATGAGTTCATATGTTTTTTCGGATCAATATTTGATACAAAATGTTTCGAAATAGTATTGTTAAAGGCTGAACATTTATTTGCGACATGCATAACACAAAATTAGTTCAAGATACTCGACATGGAAGATCATTAAATGTAATGCTACCAGATTTGGCCCTAGATCTAAAAGTATATTTTCTTAACCTATTATCCAGAGCATCTGTTATTTAGATCTTAAATAAGACACTCATTAAGTAAATTTTTTTTCAAAGAATTGCCATGTTAACGTGTTATTTTTCAATGATTTTGAAGCATATTATCTTATCGAAACCTATTCTACACCACTTAAAAATTCAGAATATTAGTTTCTTATTAGTTTAATTCTTCTTTAATTTTAATTCATCTTTAATTTTAATAAATTTTTAAAAATATCGTGAATATATTTCATAATATAGCTCTTTATTTGTTATATATTTTTTAATTTTTGCATTTCTTCGTGCGTGCATTGCGTTAAAATTAAATAATTTTTTTACGTGTGCGGGCATCTTGTATTTGTTATATAATTAAAAATAAATTAGTAAAAATGAAGAAAAAAAATCTAGGAATTAAGCCAAAACATTATCAAAATATTTCGAGCGTTAGATTCCAGTTTATATATTTTTAATATTAATATTGGGATTTTTGCATTTTTTTTTTCTAACTACACACTTAAAAATTATTTGTTCTTAATTATACGTTCGTACAACATCATTGTTAATTAATGTTAATCATTGAATTAAAAATTATGTCTAACTTGATTTTTTCTTGTTCTTATGATACAGAATCTTATAAGTTATAAATAAAATTCCCGGTATATTTCAACTATTTATTCCTCCAAATATAAATTCAGACGTTTATTATCGCATTCTCATTATCCAACAAATTTTATTTTATAAATTATTTTTATAGGCTTAAATGGGACAAATGATATTTCTGACTTCATTGACATGTGTCCGGTCAAGCCGATAATTTTTATAGAGATAGTATCTTACTATTTTTGAAAATTTTTTTATTATTCTTATTTTCTTTTATAAAATTGTTTTATTATTATTATTATTATTGCTTTATTATATTTGTTTATTATTATTATTTCTTTTATAAACACTGTTTTTCTTAGACAGTTCCAGTAACTGTAGTAAACAACATTCTTCAACTTTTTATGCTGAATTAGAAGAAAACAGTAGTATTTTATTTTTTTTAAAAAACGGTTTTGTATTCCACATCCGTTATTATTTTATAAAATAAAAAACGAAACGGGTCGACATTTTTTTTTACACATGGCTGGTTCCAATCCAATCTAGGTGAACTTCTGCTGATATCTGTATTATATCCTGATGTATATTAAATATGTAGAATCCAACTTCTTTTTGATTTATTTGATTTGAAACTTTGGAAATAGATTACCGAGTCAGATGTACTCTTCGTCAGCAACCAGGATTTAAAATTTTATTTTAAATGCAACATTTATTTAATCAATTTTTTTGCTTTTAACAAGCTTTTGAGTTGAAAACATTTCAGATTTGGATTAGAAAGAAGAAACATTTTTCGGATTCGAACCATACTTCGTAAAACTGATCTACATTGAATGAAAATACAATGAAAGTTCTATTAGTAATGGCCATTAATTGCATTAGATGTTTTAAAATCAACCTAAAAATTAATTCATGAAATTTTTAATATATATTAAAAAGATTTTCAATAAATGACAAGACCTTGTCACATCATCTCTATATATGAAACTCTGACGTACTTTGCACAGAAATACTTATTGCCGAATGGTGGCAATGTTAACAAATCTCTTTAAAAACATATAAAAAAGCATCATCTAAGCATTGTTTATTCAAGCCCTCAAGTGTTCTGATATCCATTTACTGTAACTTTTTCGTTTCTATGGGATAAGAGCCTTTATTACTATATTCCTCACTGTTTATGTTGAAGTTCTTACTTCATTGAATGGTTTTGCTGCTGTAGTTAAAAAAAAAAGTCTGCAGTGAGTTTGTGGTGTTCCTGAACTCCAGGGAACAAAATGCGAGAAAAATAAAAAGAGTAGATTAGAAAATTTAATCGAGACCAAAAATAGGCTTAACCTTCGTCAGATGATGAATGTAATGACTTACGGAAATTGATGACCATATCTTTTAAAACTATCTCAGATAAATATTGTTTGTATTATTTTCAAAATCAAAAAATTATATTTATAATGATATCGGTTTCATTTTATAATTTTTCATTTTTACAATTTTTTAAAATTTAATTTTTAGTATAAAAAATGTTTTTAATGTTACGATTAAATTCAAGCTTATTCGTCCAAGTAAGTCATTCAGTCACACACATGCCTTTGACAATGTTAAAACTGCGATTTAAAAAAAAAAAAATTGCTTCCTTTGGCACTGACACGTTGACTGCCAACAAGATAACTCGTACATCGCGTTGCGTTTGCTTGGACCAAACAACCTATGTTATTAGATGACACCTTCTCTACTTACAGATAAAAGATAGCAAAGGGGTCATCTAATTAGATAAATGATCCTGATAGCAGGCGAGTGTAGTGACAGTGAACGTGTTAACTCTAAAATATGATTTTTACTTCTACTTTTATTAGTAGAATATACATTTTAAATTTGATCCTACATAATTTGTAACATATTTATTCCATTAAATTCACAATTTTTTATTGTATTAATTAGATAAATTTAAAAAAACATTAATTGTTTAACAGCATAAAAAATAATCTGTGCTGGCAAATTGATCACCTCAAATGCGGCTATAAATTAATTTATAAAACCCTATATTACAATAATGTCTTCTGTAATCGCAACGAAACGAGTCATTTTTCATCTACTTAACAAAGCATTTGTCCTCTCTGATAGTTAAATTCGCGTGTCCTGAAAAGATTTCGCTTACCCTTCCACATGTCCATTCATTTACTGATTTCCATGACTAACATTATATAAATGTTTACGAAGTGTGCAATTCTTCGTTTACCCAGCCCAGTGCGTGCACGTGTGTCCTACATACCGAGACAAGCAAGTAAACAGCCATTACTACTAGCCATGGCAACAAGGCTTAGGCAAATCAATGTTAATGATTATAACTCTCGATCCCTTTCTGCACATGATACGGTGAATCAATATCTAAATGCCTGGCGGATTGGGCGTCATGAAACACCAATTATTAACGCTTTCAAACGCCGAAGCCACGGACTGCTGTATTCATTCACATTTTAAGAGAAGTTTGTGAGTAAAATGTTTAGTTGCCGTTCGTAGATAATGTATGAAGGCATGTTTTATTATGCAAGCATTCTCTTTCCGCGGGTAATGTGATTGGTTTTGCATTCAACGTATGGCTCTGGTTGATTCGAGTGGTTCTCTGCAATCGTGCGCTAAATGTGTTAGTATCGATGACACGGGGCTATGATAATGACGTCTGGGATATATTTTGTATTATTAGAGTTCGCTTTTATGTATGGACGAAATAAATGTCTGTTATTAGAATGTTACGATTTCATATTCACTGAATATGTTGTTGATTGAATTTGTTAGATATGCATTTCTTCGAAGAATTTATTTGTAATTTGTAATGATAAATACGCCCAGAATATGTTTTCTGCAATCAGAATTCACTTTTATGTATGAGCGAAAACAATGTCTATTGTTAGAATGTTACGATTTCAACTCATAAAAATGTTAATTAAATCTGTTAGGTATGAATTTCTTCGATGAATTTGTTTGAATTTTATTGTGATAATGACGTCTAGAATATATTTTATGTAATCAGAGTTCGCTTTCATGTATGAGCAAAATGAATGTCTGTTATTTGAATGTTACGACTTCAGCTATTGAAATTTTAATTAAATCTGTTAGGTATGGATTTCTCGAAGAATTCGTTTGGATATTTTAATGATTATGACGCCTGAAATATATATCATCTAAACAGAGTTCACTTTTATGTATGAGCAAAATGAATGTCCCTTGCTAGAATGTTACGGCTTAAACTCATGAAAATGTCGTTGATTAAATCTATTAGGTATGAATTTCTTCGAAGGGTTCGTTAGAATTAGTTAATGATAATGACGCGTAGGTTATATTTTGTTCTATCAGAGTTCGCTTTTATGTACGAGCGAAATGAATTCTGTTATTAGAATACGATTTCAACTCTTATGAAAATGTTAATTAAATCCGTTTTATATAAATTTCTTCGAAGATTTCATTTAGATTTTTTTAAATGATATTTACGCTTGAAATATATTTATACAATCAGAGTTCGCTTTTATTTATGAGCGAAATGAATGTCTGCTATAAGCGTTAGAATGTTACGATTTCAACTGTTATGAAAATGTTGCGAATTCAATTTCTTAAATATGAATTTCTCCGGAGAAGTCGTTTGGATTTTTTTAATGATAATTATGCCTGGGATATATTTTATGCAACCAAAGCTCGCTTTTATGTATGAACGAAATGAATGCCTTTTATTAGAATGTTACGATTTCAATTCGTATGAAAATGTTATTTAATTCTTTTAGATGTGAATTTCTTCGAATAATTCGTTTGGTTTATTCGTTCGTGTTTTATTACAAAAGAACTGGGATGAGGAATGAAATGCAAGGAGTAATAAGTATTTAATGTAATTTTATTGTATTGAGATTTTTAATTTGATGTGAAATTAAAAAAGGTACTTAATTTTTTTAATAGTATATTCTTAAATAACCGGTTCGCTACATATCCGGCTTCATTTTCTTTCATCGTAATTAAATGACAAAGGCCAGGTGTTGCATTGGCAGTGTTACTATTTTGGTGATAGCTAGGATCGAACCTGGGACCGTACGGATGGTAACCAGATGACATGACCACAAGACTAAAAGTGATCACTCAGTCTTGAGTATGTTATCTGGCTTATAAAGCTTTCACTACAATACTCCCCCTTCAGTGAGAGGTGAGACGAACGATATTTTTGTTTCTGTTTAGTAGTGATCTTATTGGCTGTTGAATTTTTTAATGCGTCTTACCCATTTTTCTTTTTGGCTGATTATTTATCAGCTTTATTTTTACTCTTTATTTATTGGCTGATTATTTATCGCCATTTTTTTTATCGGCTGATTATTTATGGCCGTTTATATTTTTAATTTTTTTCGGATAGAGGGCGCTACAACAGCTGAATGAAGGTTGCGTTTTTTTTTTTTGTTTTTTTTGTTTTTTTTGTTTATTTTCATCGCCCTAGGTCACCAATGTTACTATTTTGGTGATAGTTAGATTCGAACCTGGGACCTTACGGATGGTAGCCAGATGACATGACCACAAGACTAAAAGTGATCACTCAGTCTTGAGTATGTTATCTGGCTTATAAAGCTTTCACTACAGCAGCATTGCTTATGTATCCTGCATTTAGGCATTATAGAATTTATGTTAAAATGTGAACAGTTAATCCATAATTATTTTTCAAATAAATTTTCGAAATATGCAATTCGATATATAAACATGTATGAATTATCAGTGCAGGGCCTTCTGTTTCAATTCGAAAAGTTACTGGCAACTATTTCTATAATTCTCCAAAATAGCTCTAATGTTGCTTTCCAACGGGACGTTAATATAACTAAACTAAAATCTATAATTCTCCAGGTTTTGGCCGCGTTCACATTCTACGTGGTTCGAAATTAATGGAATAGTTAGTACTCAATAAGAAGTGTGAAACCACTCATTATAACGGAGAATTTTGGTAGGAAACTTATCCTTTCTGTTATTGGCGGGGGAAAAAACACGAGTTGATATAACTCTGGCCTATCCAGATTTTTTCTTCCCCCTTACCCTTTCTCCTCAACCCCCGGGGGGCACTTCGTAATTGAGGATAAGGTGCCTCCGGTATGGTGGCTGGATCTCGTTGACCCGGTGGGTACAATAAAGGTGGGGGGGGGATCTGATTCCTCCCATCAATGACGGAACGTGTTTCACACGGGGAGAGTTGTACCGTTGTCGGTGATGGTCCTTGGGACTCAACCAAGGTTCTGTAGCGGCGGTTCGGCAATTCAGTATTAATTCCAAGTACCTTTGGGAGGGACGGTGAGTCAATAATATGGATTACCCTTTATCTCTACATTTGGCTATATATTGTGAAGTGTACTGTATATAGTCTCATTTTTTTAGAAATACAAATTGTTCATAATAAATTTTTAAAAATTATTTTGCAGTTCGTTTCTTTACATTAAACGACCTTTTGAATGTGTTGAATATGGCGTATATTTTTATCTCGACAAAAGAACTGCTTTGGCTTAAAATGGAATTTATTTTTAATTTTAATTCAATTTCTGTCTGTCAATGAATGTAATTTTCATATGTTATTGAAGTGTTTTGAAAATCATTCTTCTGCCCTTCAAAATTCTTTGCAGACACAGCATAGAAATCTTCTCTTTTTGTTGGAGATAAGCAATGATTGATATAGTGAGGGAACGTAATGATCTCTAGTATCTAATAATAGATGACCCATCTGTAAGCACGCATGTCTAGCAACTGTGCTCACACTGACTCACCGATTGGTCGCGAACGTGTTAAAATTGATTGTGCGTGACATTATTCAATTTTTCAATTCTCTAAAATCAAAGGGAAAAATACATTATTATTATAATAAGGAATTATGAATGAGTGATGAATTAAAAATAACGATTGGTTTCATATTGTTTGCATGTTATTTGGTTTTAAATTATTTGCTTGTTTTTCAAAAGCATCTTTATTGATTTACATGTGTTTAAAAACGCCTGGATGTTATTTTTAACTATGTAGAAGAATCTCAGTAAAGAGGCATTTATTTTTGTCTGCGGCTCACAAAATGACTTCGAAACGTCCCATTAGTACCTCTGACCGAGTTGCCGATAAAAGTAGGCGCCCTTGACCTTCAGTGTTTGAACTCGTTTTGTGGGGAGATCCTACACGACTTCATGCGGTGTCTATCGGCGCATTGGTCATCAAAACTTGCTGGTTTCTCAGCAGACGGAAGGAGGTAATGCCCTATTATAAATCCGTGATTTATTTGAAATGTATTGTTTACATTAGTAAGTTTACTGCTTATTTTTATCAAAAGAAAGAGTTGTTTCATTGGTATCGTTGTCTGCTCTGTTAGAGGCCTTCAAAGAACTGAGGTGTGGGAGTAAAATCCGCTGTAGAATTGGGGAATTGCTTGTTTGAAACACGATTTAATTAATATAAAGCCCCCATTCCCATGGCCCGACGGATATGTTCGTAAATCTGTTATCTGGCTCTTTATAAGAACACTCTTGCCTGTGGAAATCAGTCTTGAGCTTCCTGCGAACTGAACAGACATCAAGATTCACGGATTGCATTGTATGGTTTAATGGTACAAAAGCCAAAAACGGCCATATTGCGCCATACATATGGTTATGCTAGATAGCTAAAATTGTATAAAAAGTTCAAAAAATACATACAAATAAATACATCAAAAAATACAAAAATACAGTACCTAAGATGCATAAAGTGTAAAAATGAAACTGTAGAACTGCAACAATTAATATAGGTCTATATGAGGTGGTAAAAGCCAGTTGCTTTTAAAAACAAAAATATTTTTGTGAGGATTTTCCCCTAACAACGCTCGCATGTCCATAATGATTAAAAAATGTAAACGATAAAGGTTAAAATCAGGGCATTCAATTAAAATATGAAGAACTGTTCAAATAACTTGGCAACTAGAGCAAAAAGGAGCTCGATCGCCTAATAAAAGATGTTTTTGCGTTAAGCTCAAAGGTTCCCGGATTACCACGAATGAGGGAAAAAAGGACAAAATGCGCCAAATGAAAGGCGCATGCGGGTCATGAGAACGGGGCTTAAGATTCCTCATGTAAGTCTGGCGTTTTTTGCATCTACATCCGTGGAAGCAGTGTGAGTTTGAAAAGCCTCATTTTTGTGTGGCTTGGAAGTTTAAAGAATGGATTGCCTCTAAGATTTTATTGTCATCCAATCATGTTACTAATTACCAATTAACAATTTGGTGGCCGAGAATTTTACACAGAAACTATATCATGTCAACGACTATTATTTTGTAATTGAATAATGGAGAACGTTGCTGACTCAACGGTCAGCAACGTTTTGGTATGAAAAGACGAGTTAATTCGTCACCGGTCAGCAACGTTTGGGTAT
>JAPMOQ010057095.1:263527-300081 GCA_026543055.1 Argiope trifasciata | reverse complement strand
AAACACGTTTATTTATACTATACAATAAACAGTTGTTTATAAAATACAGTAAACAGTTGTTTATGAAATAACATAAACAGTTGTTTATACGATATAGTTAAGGATATTTAAAGGATTTCTTATATTTATAGCAGTAACTGAAGGCTGGTTTAACAAATGTGATTGGATTTTAATTTTTTCTCTATTATATTTAAATTCTATTCCTTTAAATCTACAAAGTCTTTTTTTCTTGTATTTCAGAACAGTGAATTGGTCGCTTTGTGGAATAGTTCATAAAAAAACGTTTTTTCTTCCCTGGAAGCAAATTTTCCAATCGATAATTCCGTCATAAATGTCGTGAAGAATATTTATTAAGGTTTAATGGACAGAAAACGACAATCACACTATGTTTTTGTTGTTAAGAAATTAATATTGTAATGGTAAAAATATCTTAAATAGTTAAGAATAAGTCATTTTAAATTAAATTTAATTGAAACCTTTGAAAATTTATTGAATATCGAAAGAATATTTTAAAATTAATTTGAATATAGAAGAAGCTTAGCAGTGATAAAAGATAACAATTAACTAAAAGTAAAATCTCCCGCCCCTTCCTTTTTTAAAATTTATATATCTATTCCCGTCCTCGAAAGCAATATAGAAAGAAGATATATAATATGCAACAAATTTTATATCGAGATTTTGATGAATATTTGCTTTTTAAATCTATCGAGGTACTAAAATGTTAATTTTTGAATGTAGAATATCTGAGTAACTAAAAACTGGCGAATGAAAATATGGCAAAAATAATAGAATAAAATCCAATATAAGTGTATTTGGGCATGCACAGTTAAGTTTTTTTGCATGTTTTCTGCCATGTTTAAATAAATCAGATCAAAACAGGGAAAATATAAAATAATAACCTATAATATTTCAGTAAAGTATTATAGTTTAGAAAATAAATAATACTTTATATGAAAAAATAACATTTATACTATCTTTTTCTCGAATAGTATAAAAATTCTATTTCACTCTTTTTCGTTACACTACACACATCTCTAAATTAATTCTCCTTTCCTTTCCCTCAAGAAATTTTGGGATGTTTCTTTGCCAATTTTCGGGTAATCATTCATAATATGATCCTAGAAATGGTGGCACAAATAGTGCTATAACGTCGTCCCGAAAGAAGGCATTACAACGCATAAGAATTTGAGACTCGGATCCACTGAAAAGAGATTGATTTGTGAAACCTCACAACTATAAATCCATAATCTTTTGATATGTCAAGCCTCTTCTTTTTACTGTTTAACGTGAGAATATATTTGTACTGCATCTAGTTGTTCTTGTGAAAAAGTAAAAGAATGGAGGATAAAAAAAGTAAAAAATATGCCCCCCTCCCATCGATTACCATTAAAAATGATTATTAAGAAACTGATAATGATTTTATAGTTAACAAATGCTTTTTAGTGTCTGTTTTCTTTGTAAAAAATAAATTATGACCGTTATTGCTTTCCCATTTTAAATTTTTAGCAAAATTAGTCTGTGATATCTTAGTTAACAGAAACATGTGGTTGAGGGCATTATATTTGGTGTTTATGTTTTGTTTAGATCTTAAGCCGACTCTCAAAGTGCATATAGATCCACATATAGACTAATTTTCTTATTAATTTTTGATAATTGAAATCAATTATTTATATAAATGCGGAAAACAGTCTTAAGATCATATTTGCTTTTAAAATATAATTCTCGCCAATGTGAGTTTTTTCCGAAAAATCATATGTAGGCACGCTTTTAAGATTTTGCTGTACCAAAAAGCAAATTATTAAGGAAATGTATCCTTAAGAATATCATTTCTTGTTAAGATCATTCCTTTTAACATCTAGAGCTCTGGAGCAACATAAAATTAGTTAAAATGTTAAATAAGACGGCGGGATTATAACACTCACTAATCATGAAATGCTAATTCTGGGAAGGAGGGCCACTGGCACTTTTCCAACTTAATGCCTATTAGTAAACGCGCTTCTCGGGAGAGTTACGACACTAGGCATCGCATTCTAGCGACAAATTCATTATGCAATACTCCAAACAGTGGTGAACGGTTACTAGTAAAGGACCAGGACATCCTGTATTGCAAATGGTGCTTTTCCAGAAATAGAGAGAGAACGAAGAATTGAATGTCTTGTGTAAATAAACAATTATTTGAATTCTGAAGCGGCTCAAATTATTTAAATCTTTTAGGTATTTGTTGCCGGATTCGAAATCAAAACTCGTGTTTCGTAACATCATTCCAAATTAAAAGCTTTCGTTTGTTGAATAATATTTTATCTGTCAGTGTTTTTATTTTGTCTATAGAATGTAATGGAGCTCCAGCTGAATTTTTAGAAATGATTGGAAATTTTGGAAGGAAAGCGTAACATTGTGCACATTTAGATGTTATATAATATGCAACGTATGTTATGATAATTGATTTCATTATGCTTATGGATTTGGATTGTAGCTCATTGATTCAAGTACAATATCGCTTGTAATTGAATTTTCACTGATAAAACCATTAAATACAAGAATTCTGTGTCACACAAATCAACACACAAATTATTTTCCATCGCAAATAATTTGAGTGTACGCAGTTGACAGAACTACTGTTCATATACCTGGTATTATTTGCTTATATTCGAAATGAATTGCAAAAACGAAATTCGTATAATTAATGAATAAATAATTAACTCAGATAACATTCTTAAAAAAAGGTAAAATTTAATACATTCTTGTTTATAGGCTTGTTTTATTTCGTTTTTGCAATTCATTTCGGTATACGCAAAAAATCTCAGGAATAAACAGTAGTTTTTCTATCTATTGGGTACACACACATTGCATATACACAAATTATTTGCGATGGAAAATAATTTGTCATTTTTCCTCAGTGATTTCCTCAATGATCCATTCTTTCCCCTCACCCATATGATTGTATTTTTTGAATTAAATTTGGTCTTATATTTAGAATATTCGTCTATTTGTTTCTTGAATTTGTACTTTTGGGATACTCTCCATTTTTTGCTTACCAACGTATTCTAACCTCCCCCCCCCCCACGCTTTAGCACGTGTGCTAAAATGTGTTTTAACTCGACAAAATAGGGATGTGAGGAAAAAAAAAAGATGTTTACATTCAACAATAAAGTAAATTCCGGGAATGCGCATCTCTTTTTGTATGTCACCCTTTCGTAAAATACAATCGTTTTCTCAGGATACTGAAATGAACAGTAGTTCTTCTGTCTAGCTATGGTATTATATTTCCTGTAATGATTAGAAATAAAATGTAAACAAATTTTCTTCAGATTTTAAGAAATCTATTTAATATTTGAAAACTAATATTTAGTTTTGTAAACAGATAAATGAAAATAATGGAATGGACGATATTGCCCATCTTTGTCGATTTCTTTATTTAAGCTTCTATTAAGAGAATAATGCAAGGTTTATAAAATTATTATATCCTAAGATGTCCCTGTCGTATTTCAGTCTGTCTAAAATCTTGTAGTAAATTTCGAAGTATTATTAGAATATATTTATGATATACATTAAACCGTATCTTAGATATTTTCTTTTGTTTATTTTACTGTATTTGTTTATATGGTATCAATTCATATGTGATTAGATAGAAGTTGTTCCATTTACTTCTCGTCGTGTGTATTTATGTTTGTAGACCATATATTTAATCCTAACTTGTCCTAATTGGATTTATAAATGACTTAACACCTTTTTAATCCCTTTAAGGTCTGTTTAAGATACTCTGATTTTAACCATAATGTTTGAAAGAGTGCTTTAAAAACAGTACGGCGTTGCTAACAAATTTTAGTAACAATTCTTTACGTGTAAATAGTTTCAATTGCTATGGATTTTGATGCTAATATAGAAGATAGAAAATCCTATGATATTATCAGCGTTTTCAAATATTTTCTGAAATAAAATATTGCTGCACATTTACATTATGTCATCATAAAATATAATTCACGTTTTATCGTTATTCTTATCGTGTCATTCAAATTTAAATTAGCTGACTTATCTGCCGTCTACAGACAACTGCTGTTTTACGAGGTGAATTCCACATCGTTAAGTACAACAAACTTTCGCTGTCAGTGACTTGGCATTGGCCTTGGATGCGATCATTGCTCCATTTTCATTCGACTGTTCCATAATGGATCATCCAGGAACTAACCAGACGCGCATTAGCGATTGTTTTTCATTTTCTGGTTTACGCGCAATCAGCGGGCTCGATTTCGGCGAAATGAACTGGGCTTTAATTTGGAGACATATCCATTGTTTTCCCACATCTGCCGCCTGGTTCCGGATTAGCATCGCCCTGATGAGCCGCTGCGGTTGTGTGACCGGCAATTTCATTTGTTTCCTGCTAATGAAATCTTCGATTCTAATGCGCAGTTCATGGATTTATGGGCAATATGTTAATAATCTTGCTTGTAGGTTATCGATTCCGTTTATTTTATTCTACGAATTTTTTAAATTCGGTTAGTTTAAAGCTTTTAATAGAATGGTATATTTTGGAACAGTTATTCCTTTTTAGAACTTTACATCAATTTTAGTACGAGGGTCGGAACTTTAATAGTGGCAACACTGATGTAAAAACAGCATGCAACCAAACCAAAGAATGTCACGCATACCAAACGTTAATTCTTTTTCGTTGTAAAAAATATCTTAATTTTCATGATCAACTCCAAAAGCATATGGGAGTTGGACCACTTTCTTTACCTTGGCTCTTTGATTTAACGGAAGATGCAGCGAGGAAATCCAATACCATCATTAAAATTCTTCAGTAACTTTCTGATCCTTAACTTCTTTTGTCAATTTTTGCTGCTACAGGTGTTCTCAGACTTGCACATCTTTGAAAACGGGTTGTACACAATGCTGGCGACTATATTGAAGGACTGTATCGCTTTTGTATTTCATGTAAATAAATTGTTGCCTCTATTAAAGTTCCAACTCTTGTAGTTGGTTAGAGTTGGATCAACTACAAATTGGTTAAATCATTCCAGCGAAACGCAAAGCATTGAGTGAAGTTTAAGCGATTAAGAACTGTGCCGTGCGCCGAATTTTGGAAACAACTATTGAAGCAGCATCGATTCGTGTGTTGAGTAGCCAGTCATATAAATAATGCGTCGTTAGCTGGGTATGCATAAATTAATTTTTGAGTAGAGAAGATGACGTAATCAACAAGACAAGAGTTATCATTGGATTCTTCAAAAAACCATTCGAGAATCATTACTCAAACTGCAATTAAAGGACTAATTCCGACTTAACTATTTAACATGCCTGTACATTTAGTTTCATGTATCATTCGCTTTTTTTTTAATAACAAACCTATGTCATCTTAAATTTTTATTTAAATAAAAGATAAACGATTATAATTCATAATAGTTTGAAACAAATCCTCCATTCTGCATCATCTAAACGAAATTGTGTTTTATCTTGATCAAACATTAATTTATTTGAGTTCTTTCGCGAACTTGTTGGTAGTTTAAAGTTAGTTTTCCGCTGCCATTAAAAATCACCGCATTCGCCATTGATTCTTCCGAGTATCAGTTTGCATCGTTAGTTGAGAACCTAGTTGAAAAATCACAAAAAAGAGCGATTCAAAGTAACTTTCCAACTTCTTTTAAAATTGATTATGCACCGAATCATGATTCATGAACTGGCGTGCCTGTCGTGTTTTTAGTCAGTTGTGCGGAGAATATTTTAATGAGCAAATTCGTCACGATCATTGGTTAAAGTGGCCGCATGTGATGTGGAGTTGCCAGATCTTTTTTTCCTCGTAACGTCTTTAGAACGGATAAAAATGTTATTAATTCGGGACTCCTTTTTTAAGTTTGCATTTCATTTTCATAAAAAGATAGAATAATATGATTTTGATCATCAAAAAATAAAATAATTTTACTGAAAAAAGTTTGCACAAAGGAGTATTTAGAATACAATTGAATAAAGCTGAGTATTCAAGTAAAAAAAAAAAAATTATCATTAAAATGGAGCTCTTGCGTGCGATGCATTTCATTTAAGTAAGTAAGACTTGGGAACTGTGATATGTGATGTTGAATTGTTTATATAGTGTAAACAAATGTTTTTTTACGTCTATGAATTTACTGTGCGTTTTTTTTAGTTTATATACAATTATTTATTATGCACTTGCTCGAGTGAAGATAGAAACTGTGCATTACATTTGGAAAAAGCAAATACATATTTTATTACCTTCATATAACTAATTTGCTAACAATTTGTAACAACTTCTACAGAGCATCAAAGCCTGTTTTTTACAAATATGCAGAAAAGTTGTCGGGGGGCTTGAACTCATGGTTTTTAATCTCCGGGCATTGGCTTAGAATAACATTACTTAGCAGGTTGATAATGATTGTATTTAGATAATTACACGATAGTTAATAAATATTGTAGCTAATTATATGCACATAAATAAGTGATTATTACTTATTAATTCTGTATTTTCGATAATTACTTACTTTTATCCTCAACGCCCATGCAATTTTAAATGATGAACATTGATCTTCCCTGTCAGATGAATAATGTAGAATCAGTGTTTCGTATTTCATCAAAGAAACTGCTCAGAATGAATCTCTTAAAAAAAGTGGAGAGATTGATATTGTATTAAAAAATAATAAATTGGCCTTATGTCGAAGATGAATTTAATATATATAACACAACTTATTTCAAAATTCCATAAAAAGGACGCACTATCTGTTTCTCGCTCTCAGTAATATTATATCAGAGTATTTTTGGATTTTTTTTCTCTATATCAGATGCCAACATACGTATGGTATCGATGTGAAAAAAGTAACAACTATTGATACCAAAAAAATTATTATTTTTCCTCTTAAAGACTTAATATGAACGATATTGTTTATTAAGAAATTAGCTGTTATCCGGCGCGTTGTTTTATTTATATAGATTACATAATTTTACTATGCCTATAACCATTCCATAAGTGCAAGTAATAAGTATTCAAAATTTCATCGCAATCCGGTGAGCGGTACGGCACCGCATAAAAAACATGCAGGGAAACATTTATTTTTATTTATATAGACGATATAATGCTTACCTTTTCGTTGCAACTCTGAATTGTAATGTTTATCCATAAAAGCTATAGTGTTGCTATAGCTTCAGACTGTGATATTGCCAGGCAAATCGATTAACTGATTTTTGTAAGATACAAATAATTATCCTAAGGATTTATTTCATTTTTGGCAAACTATTGTTGGTACGAATAAGAATTCCGCATATGTAAATTCTTTGAGGAATATGTATCTAACAACTAGATGCTTAATGATGCTGGCATATCGATTGTTGCAAACCACACGCTATCTAATATGTTATTTCTAGAATTATTTTAAATTTCCTAATTTTGCATTATCTAAATATTTTTCCTAAATCATATTGGCAAGAATATCTGCAATAATTATGCAAGAATATGTGAAATAATTATGTTGTGAAATTTTCTGAAAACATTAATGAAGCATTACAAGGAAAATGTGTTAGGGTTGTTTTCATTCAATGGCTCAATTTCTTCAAAGTAAAGAATTACTTCTGAAGACATCCTGAAAATTCAGCTATTACTTGTAAGTTCAGTAAAATGCGCATCATAGATATTCCTTAACTTATCGATACTGTTTTTCTAGTTGAAGGACTTCAACTACGATAATTCTTTGGCACTTCAAATGAAGCATGTCCAACGAGTTATTTGAATAATATAACTATTCCTGAAAAAAGGATTATTATTAATTACTTGAGCAAGATTTCAGTTTGTTATGTATCATAATTTAACTCCTAGGATCAACAGTTCTTTATCTGAATTAATCTTTTATTTCTGATTGGAACTTTTATACTATCATCATTATTTAAAATATTTAAAGAAATCAGTAATAAACTTATTGATGTATTAATTACTTCTTTTGCTATATAATCCTTGTTAGCTCCTACTAAATCAAAATTTTCATCAAAGGCATTCGTACGGTAAAATTCATAATTTGTGCTGGAAGAATCGAGAACATTTGTAGCTGCAAAAAAATTGATAGTTCAATAAAATAGGAAACATTTCACGGATTACAGAAATGTATAAGTTTGAAGATTTGTAAATTATCCATTAACTGCAAATTTAACTGAGCTTCTTTGATAAAAAGATAGGTTTTTTTAACCCGTTTTCTTCAATGTTTGATACTTTTGAATTGTATTCTTTTGATTATAATCGTATGAAATGTTGTACATTAATGTTTACTATCATTATGCATCTATTATACTTATTTTTTTCTGTACAATAGTATTACATATATACTATTTATATATACCATTTATATATATATTTGTATATTGTTTATCTTGCACAAGTATATGTTTAAAAAATATATATTAGGTTTTCAAATTGCACGGCATTCTTTTTTTTTTTCAAAAAATTTGTTATTAGGAAACTTAAATGAAAATAAGTTCATTATAATGATTAAACCTCTGCTCATATATTCTGCTAATTTTGGGTGATTTTACTCAGAATTCCTTTTTCTTAGCGCACTGATTCGCGGTTATGACCTTGAAAGCTATCGCATCATAATATTAATTCGATTTGTCTTTAAAAAACAAATTCTTTAAGACACAAATATTTTTATTCTGTTTCATAATTGAAATAAATCATTCATTCTGTATGAATTAAATTCTATCTCAGATATTAAATTTTACTTGCGGAAAAGAAACTGCTTTATTTACTACTGAAATTTCGGCAATTTCTATTGACGAGAGTGTAGAAATCCTGGCCAAATCATGATATGAAAAGCATGCACATGTTTACGTTTACTCGGCGAACAAGTTATCGCTTTGCTCAACATTTATCTCCACTTCCATAATCTTTTAAAAACTTGAATTGCTATCAAGTTTAGGAAGCGATAATAAATACTTTAATATCATTGTGTTGAGAAATGCAGTAGCCTAAAAACATATGAAAGATAAAAACAATCTGAATTATATGCTATTTAAATTATTTCAAATTCTAAACTTGAATTTCTTTATTATTTGATGGCATTTATTCCATTTTCTGTTGCATTCCGCGTTTTTCGTGTTAGAGTGTTTATTTTAACGATTATAGATATTTATTATATCACGTTATTCTCATGTGACATATAGTTTATTTTCTTGAAAAATATTTGAATTTATTTGCCAACATTGCATCTAAATAGGGATTTTAAAGAATTATGCAATTAGAGGGTTAATATCTCTTGCGAAAACCTTGCATCGTGAACAGGTAGTGGTTAGCATATTTATAACCTTTGAATATAAATGGTATTTAACAATAAAGTTAATGTTTCTTGCCTGTTTAGATTGTTTAATTAAATTTTTAGCATCTGATTATCCTATTTATCATTTTAAAATACTTTTTTGAGTCCTCATTAAAAAAATTCTTTAGCCGCTGGTTAAATTATGTACCACATTACTACATAGGTTAAAGCATTTTATTTTAGTTCACTGGGAATGAAAATGATCAAGATACAGTTCACGCATCAAGTTAACCAACGCAGTGCCGCGGCGTGTTTACATTTTTTTTTTTTTGGTCCAGAATCCTATTGGGGGAAAGGGAAAAAAAGTGTCGCATGCCATTGTAGGCTACTATACTGAATGGAACATTGCTTCGAATTGAATGTCCAATGAGGGAGAAGGGAAAAACATGTTCTCTTCTTCTCGAAACATCACGACGTTGCCGTTGCCGTATCTTATTTTGCAATGCATTCTTTTGCTTTTTTTTTTCTCCGGAATTTATGGCTTTTGTGCAGTCTCTGTTGTTCCCTTGTATTTTGCAGTCCTGCATACCATGCTTATCGATGCATTGGCAGTAGGCACTGTCTTCGTTTAAAGTAAAAGAGTTTTCTTTTTCTTGGGTCGATGCCTCTGTTAAAAAAATATGTCCTCGCACCCTCATATTTTTAATCATGTGTATGATAAATGAATTTTTCTGTCTTTTGCAATCATATAACTTTTAAAATTATTTCAGTTTAATGCATTTACAAAACACAAATGCAGACAAACGAGGAACCTTTCTAGCTGTTAGTAATTATATTTTATAAGTTAATAAGCGTGGACATTTATTCTCAGTACGTTCATATTTTTCATTCAAAATTGTTTGCAGTTTGCTCTTTTCCTCGAAAGTTGCCAAATGTAATGTCTAGCCATTTTATTAATTCTGGTCTCGAGTGGTGGTGCCTCTCACTCACCATCCAAGATGGTGAATCATTGTGATGTTTTCCCTAATTATTTTTCAATTTTTATTGTCAAAGGCGCCCACAGAATGGTAGAAAGAGGTAGAGAAATTCGGCTTAAAACTCTTATGAATAGTTATTTTTCAGAACAATAAACAAATCTTTGTATCAGATGGAACAGGGACTCGATACATAGATATTCGAATTCTGAGGATTAAAAGAGCTCTGTTGTTTCTAATAGAATAATATATGTGACGTCAAAAGAGAAAAGCTTGTAAAAACATTGGTCTTGGGGAGTGGAGACCGCAAAGTTGTGGTGAATAAATGAACAACAATTACAGTCCTCTTTTGAGTATTTGGTTTTTTTTTAAAAATTAAATGTTACGAAAGTAGTATAAAAAGGTTGGGATTAACTCTTTATAGCATTAATTATAATTAACATATAGTTATAGATAACACAGTGTTAATTCCAGAGACTGGTTTTTGCGCTTAACAAATGGTGACTATCCTGTTAAGGCACATTTAACAAGATTGTGTTAAAAATATGAATTATTTACTTTGTAACTTTATGAATGGGATCACAATTTGTGTTTGGTATACATCGAAAGCACTGTAGTAAAATTGTTAGATCATTGTTCTGTATTATTATGATTCTATACCATAGCATATTATAAATGAAATCTAGATTATGATCTCATTCATTTAATTTTGAAAGAAATGATTGGCTTGTCATATAGTGGCTTCATTACTTGAATCCATTCCAATCTAATGGTCAGATTTTTTACAACGGTCGAGAGCTCAAATGTAGACTCCACCTGGCTATGTATAATGCCAGACGTCTTCAAGATGATATAAAGTTGAAATTTGGTTAGAAAAGTGCTAGCTCTGTTGTTGTCCTCGTCATCTAATGAATGTTCAAAATGGTGAGGTTCTTTCTTAGTAAACCATGTATATTTTAGGTTCTAAAAGTCAATGATGGGCTTTAAGATTCCTTATTTGTACATTTATTTGAGTCAGGAGATTTCGATGGTCTGTTGGTAAGGGCTTTCATTTCGTGTCTGTTGTTGTTGTTGCAAGCTTGAGACATGTTAATTCCTTCGAGCTCTACTATCCTCCTGCCAGTGAGTGTGAAGGAGGGTGTTGACTAATGTTCTCCCCATTTGAATAGTGTTCAAAATCATGAGATTTGTTTTAAAATAGCCGTGGTATTGCTAACAACGGGATGTATATAAACAGTAAAAGTGGAATTCAGTATAAAAATTTGAAAAGCCAAATTGAACATTTTTTTGTTTACAAATAATCTGGTAATGAGTTTATAAAATACTTTGATATCTATGCCAATATATCATGGTTTTGTTTGTTATATATATGGAGTATTACAAGTTTGAGGTCGCAATAACGTCGCTTCTTTTCCCGTTATGGAATTTATGAGATTGGTTGTTATTAAACTGTTTGAACAGGTTTAACATCAATGAAATTGCTGGCACATTATTTTGTGCTTTTTTGTAGCATCCTGTTTTTCTTCTATGTGGCTGGGAGTTTGAAATGTACTTATTAGGATGTAGGTAGAAATATAAGAAAAGAAATTGACTGAACGGATGAATGAGTCGATAGGAATAATAAATTTCTTATTTATTCTATAAACACAGCTGAAAGGAATGCTGAAGGAAGTCGATTTCAAAGCAGGATTGTAAGTTTGGACGTTATTCAACGGATTGGAATTATTATTCTTTGAACGCAGTTATAATTTCTTGATTTATTGAAAGCTACTTACTATCTTTGTTGTTATTGCTTATTTGCGATTTTAAAAGGGGAAATATATCTTAATTATAGCCAGAAATACTTTTTTTTTAATGCAAGCAGTGTAAGTTTTAGAAATCATATTCTCTGTTCTTTATAAAGTCTGTTTAATAGCTGTTTTATGTTGTATCTACTTTTACGAAAATCAGTCGGTTTCACTCTCGAATGAAAATGCGATTTTCTGTGTGGGCACAACATCAAAAATAGGTACAGATCAGCCATAGACTTTGAGCCAAACCTATCAAAATACTTGTTTATATATATGTATGGACCCCCGGAGGGGCATTGAATGTACGGGGTTGAAAGCCCTCCAGAATGGGGTGACTATCTCCAATCGATGACGGGACTTTGTCTCTTACAAAGGGAGGTTGTAGGAACGGTGATGATCGTGTCAGTCCCTTTCTACACACGCGCTTGCCGTCTTATAACTGGCCTAGTATAAACCGGGTGGTACGAATTTTACCGTAATTCAAGCTGGGTCATTTCATTCGTTCCATAAGTGGACTGTAATATGATTAAAAATTAAATGACTATTCGAATGCGAACTTTTTATTTTAGCGAGATTCAACCGTCCCCGCAACGATTCAATACGAAATAGTTCTTTTTTTCAAGAGCTGATCACATGTCAGCAGAGTTACAATAAATTAAGTCGCTGAAGCCAAGTCAGCTTATGATTGCAACATTTTAACTAAGAGTGCTATCTAAGAGGTTTAATACAGGGAGACAACGAAGCGGTGACATCGGGCATCAACATGAAGAAATTAAGAAGTGTGAATGTGCCTCCCTGTAAAAAAGGGATTGTGGAGCATGAAGTAGCTAAGTCGTATTTTTGGCCCTAGTTGGCGCTACTAAAAACAAGGGACGCAAATTTAGGCTTAAATAGCTGACAGCTTTATGTCAGTGGACTTGTTAAGTGCCAACGACAACAAAGATGGCAATTCAAGATCCAACTCAAACTTTTTTTTGGAATTATGCATGTCTGTCTGTGATAAGATGACAATGCTGGCGTCCTGGCATAGGGGTAGCGTGTCTACGCGTCCCTGTTCGGGCATAGTTGTTATTCTGCGTTCTATCTGTGAGTAGTGTGAATAGTGTAGTAATGTAGAGTAGCCCTCCTTTAACAAGGGATTGTGTAAGCGAATGTGAAGCATGAAGCAGCTAACTCGTACTCTTTGCCCTAGTTGGCGCTATTGAAAAAAAAAAAAGGATGCTAATTTAGGCTTAAATCGCCATAAGTAACAACAACAACAACAGAAATTAAAAAACGTATTAAGGCCTTATCGCGCGGTGAAATTTTGTCAGCACTTTTCCGTTTCTACCCTCAAAAACCAGTCAAGCAAGTTTCATAATCGACAACTTTTTCTAACCAGCTAGAAAATCTCGTCGGAAATATTGTACGCAAACGAAATTCAACCAATCATGTGAAACTTTGAAGTGACGTCACTTTCGTTGTCGTTTGCTGACAGAAAGTGCCGACTATATTTTGCTGTGTGATAAGGCCTTAATGGATTCTGCCCATTTGATTACGAAGCTTGTCAGCGAGCTTGTAAAGTGCCTTAAGTAACAACAGAAATTAAAAAGCGTATAATGGATTCTGCTCATTTGATTACGACGCTAACGGAAATCTTGCCATATTATTGTGAACATATACGAGAAAGTCGAGGGATGAAGGCTTTCTCTGGTTCTTTCATCCAGTACGCACCGTGCTTTCAGGAAACTCATCAATGGGCGATTACAATTGCTTCCTTAATTGTTATCGACGTTCGGGTGAGTCTACACAGGACGCTTTAGTTGAGTCACCTCTTTGGCCTTGAACGGCGCCGATTTCCTTGCATCTAAACATCAACGAACTTCATCCTTTTGATATGGAAATTCCTCCCTTCCGTTTATGGAGCCTCTTGAATGGCGGGGCGGAGGTCCTTAGCAGCCAGCTCCTGTGTAGTGAAGTGTGGACGAAGAGATAGCGTGCTCGATCGGGTTGAAAATGAAACAGGGTTAAGTGGGTCTATTTCGGTGACATACTCCTCGAATACTGGCGATAAAAAACGCAAGGAGAATGTTTTACGACGTTCGGATAACTGCAGTTTGGGTCTCTCTTCGCTGGCTGCCCGGAATGAATGAATGAGGATAAGAAAGGCGTTCATTCAAGACGGGGTAGAAGGACTTTTTAACTAGTGACGCCTGACTAAAATGCGTTTGTGACTAATCATGTAAGGGATGGATGGTTTGCGTCGCGAATTTTATTAAAAGAAGTATTTTGTGATTTAATTATATTTGGAATGTGAAAATTTAGCATAATATTGTGCGCCTGAAACAAGATATCTTGATTGATCTGCTCAAATCGGACATCCGTCGTAAATAAAAAGTAGAGCGCCTGACTAAAGTAAAAGAACGCGATAAAAGAAATGTGTGTTACTACGGTCGTCTTGTGATGTTTTATTGCTGAAGATAAATGCATCCCCCCCCTTTTTTTTTCATGTTCCTATTCCTGTTCTTTGATAGTTCCATGAATCATATCCTTTTTCAGTAAAAAAATCATCGCGTAAACATAAAACTTTTAAGTAGCAATCTTTTCATTAGAAAGTAAATTAATTAAAAATATTTAAATTATTCATTTTCTATTTTCGCGTGTAATTGTTACATTTATAATTTTAAAAAATATTCAAATCTCATATTTAAATGTTGCATTCATAATAAAAAAATTAATTAAATTATCCATTTGTGTTCTCATGTATAAATGTTACATTCATAATTTTTAAAAATTAATTAAATTATCCGTTTGTGTTTTTGTTTATAAGTATTGCTTTCATTTTTCCATGCCGTTATGAGTATCAGTAATTTTTTAACCAGTTGACTCGCTTGTAAAGCTCATCTTAATAGAATTAAAAGTATGTTCGTATGTAATATATTTTATGTTATTATGTAGAATACTCTTATGTAATAAAGATTGTTTTATATTATTATGTAATAAAGATTGTTTTATATTATTATGTAGTAGGCAATATGCTATATATTATTAACCCATTTGCATCATTAGCGTATATATACGCTATGCATATAATATGATATATACATATATCATATTATATACTATATACCTATATGCATTCCACATTTCAAATATTAGCACACTGAACAAAATTACTAACAAATAATGCTCAAAAAGGATTTTTTTCTACGTTTATACAATTTTACATCTAAATATGAAAAAAAAAAAAAAAATCCGTCATATGGGCCTTTTTTTCATATTTTCATAGGTTGCAAATGGGTTAAGTAATATATTATTTAAAAGTATGTTATATCCCAAATCTCCTAAATAATTGGGAAGAATTCAATCAAATTTTGTGCATTTATACCCTTATTATTGTAGTCAAAACGAGAATATTATCAACTTTTCAAAGTGCAAAATGTAATCAAATATTAATCAAATTAAACCCTAAAAAAGTATTTTTCTATTACTTAAAAATTTAAAACTTTATCGTTTCAGCGATACGTTTCGTTTTCGTACAATTTTTGTCTCGTAATTTTTTTTAATTTTTTCAACGCTTCAAAAAATTTAATCGATGCATTAAAGAAATTTATGAGAAGTCCGGCATTAAGTCCGGCAATGGGACATTCAACTAATATACCTTTAAAAAAAACTTTTGTTTTCTTTAAAAATATTTTTTTGGAAAAGTTTGTTTGTTATTGAAGAATTCTTAGATGTATTTACTAAAAATTAAACTGCAGACGAATAGGAAGATTTTGTATACTATAATATTTCATATAAATGAATTTTTACATTGAAAACAAATTGTTTTTTTTTAAAGTATTTGTTTGCATATACGTTAGGATTCCTCCCAGTACTAATATTAAATAGATTTATTTTTATCGTATACAGCGCCTGGTTAAAAATTTTCTCTCAGGTACCTTGCGATTATGTTAATTTTAATAACTAAAAGAAAAACAACAACATGAAAGTTGCATTCTGAGAAATGCTATTTCACTTAATGCCGTGCTGAAAATGCTGTTTTTTTAACATTTGAGCATCATCTAATGTTTTGCGATAATTCTGACTCATTTCAGTTTATGTTTACATTTGCTTATCACTTATCGTAATCTTATGTTTCGCGTTCGCTCACATGTTTTTCTCCGTGGGTTTTAAAAGTTCAAAACGTAAGCCATATATGAGTGGAAAGAGAGTTGTGTGGTAATTGAGAAGTACTTGATAACGCTTTGTTTGAATTAATAGCTTGTTTTTAAAACAAAGGACGTGGAAGTCATTGCGTTTTTGAGTTGGCTTTCTTATATGTTTTTGTAAGTACAGACTGACAGACATTTAACCCCTTGTTGGATTTGTCTTATAATTTGATAGGTATCTGCAATATAGACATTAAATCCGCCAAATTTTATCTATCGAGCTCTCGTTACATTTGAACAACCGAACAGATAGACTTTCTCTGAATAGATTTTATTCAAAATTTGATTTAAAAGATAATATTAATTTGGTGTTAAGTCCATGTGCCAAATTTCATTCATCAAACTCAAAGCATTTTTTAGCTATCTTTGATCCAGACAGACAGAGATAATATCATTAAAAAAAATGTGTTTTTAGAACTTGAGAGATCAGAGATTCGTCAAAATCTCGATTTTAATTTTTGACTTTTACAAAACGAGAAAGTAAAATTATTCATTGGCAGAATATTTCAAAATAACAAACAGTAGTTAGCTGGAGAACACATATTATATTGGAAAATTTCACCTCCAAAATCGGATGAATCAAATGACCTGAATGCATACTTGTTAGTAGCATTTGTTTTTTGATACATTGTAATCAAAAGCCGATTGTTGAAAATCCAAATCACTTGATGCAAGATTGCATTGTGTGGTCACCTCTAACCTGGTCATTTCTACACAAAAATATTTTGAAATCATATTTGAGCTTAACTGACACAAATATCCACCACCCCATTTCTTTGCTACTCAATTAATTAAAACTTAAGGAAGTGCTTTCCTTTATTTTGAAAAACTATTGTTAGGAATTGAAAGTAATCCTTGAAGGTATGTTCGTTTTATTGATAAATAATCATTAATGAATCACTGCTTGTTTAAAATGTTAGCCGTCTTCATTGGTTAATTGTATTGATAGCGACCTAGTGCGAATCCATTTACTGATATTGTTAACACTTTCTCGCTCGAACGTTCACAATAGTTTTATAATTTGTTGCCAAAGCGTTTTTGAAAAGTTATTTATTAAATTGTGCAAATACAAAGTTAAAAAAATTCATTACAAGTCATCGAACTTCGCAGCTTTTTATGAAGAAGACATGAATTTAATTAAATATGATTTATTGTTATTGAAAAACCTCAAAATATATTCTAGTTAAATTGAAAAATCTTTTATTAAATTTCTCTAAACTAAAATAACTCCATTTTAATAAAATTATTTATTCATTTATTATTACTCTTTTTAATAAAAGGTAGCCAAACAGTCCATCGAATACAACATAACTTGATAATATTTTAATCATCAAATTTATGATTTTAAATTTATCGTTTTTCTTATTTAATGTGAAATAGCAAATGTATCATCTGATGAATGACATATGGTAACATACTAATGGCATCAGTTGATGTCATTGACAGGTAACAACCGAATAATATCAACTTTTTTTAAGATGCAAAATTTAATTAAATATTATTAAAATTATCCCATAAAACATATTTTCTATTACTTTAAAATTCAAAATCTTACCATTTTCATTTCCGTGCAATATTTCTTTTAATTTAATTCTCTTTCCAATATTTAATAAAGAATTAAATTGATGCAGACTATTTTGAAATGATGAAATTTACAGGTTCATGGTTAGGCAACAGTGAGATGTTCTATACTTTTATTTTTAATATTTCACTTTTATATTTTGAATACTTTTTGGAAAAGTTTTATTAGTTTTAAATGTATAGTAGTTATGCTTTGTTAAGTTAGTTAATACTTAGAATCTATAAATTGTCTTCAATAAATTCTATAGAGCTATTAAAGATGACTAAGGCTTGTTTGATCTGTAATTAATAATATTTATTTTTCAATTATGATGTTGACTATTGAAGCCAAATGTAAATCAGTTATATAATAGTCACTCTCATATTCGCATGCGCATGGATTGTGAAAACAAAATTCCCTGAACATATGAATTTACTCAATTCACCTGTAATGTTTGGAGGTTAAGAACTCTCAGTTCAAGCTCTCCATGAGAATTTTCTTCAAATTTGCAAATGAACATATGAAAAGCTATTGTGCTTTTGTGGATAGTTTGATTGTAGTCTAATAAATGGGGTCGATTCTGTCTTTTTCTCCGTATACACGTTTAATCCTGAAATTATATATCCTCCCTCTGCTGTTGTGTATAAATTTAGAGAAAGGGTATTGGATAGAGGTAGTTTTTTAAACATATAATCACGGTTTAGAATAATGACGTCTGATCTAAAACTTCTTTGTATAAGTTCAGTACCACATTTTGATATAAAAATTCTAGTTTATCTTTCTTCTCGTGCTAAACATTTTGTTAATTCCTTAAAATAAAAGTTAGAATAGTAAATTGGAATTTTTTAGGCTGTTAACTAAGAATTTTTATAAAGTCTCTCAATCCATTCTTCCAATTTATTCTTTTTCCTTAAATTCTTTTCATCAAAAAAATTGCAGAAAATACAATTTCTTAAGAAACAAGCCCCTTTTCCTCAGAGGAAATTTTGAATCCAACTGTGTCAAGAGAAATGTGCTTAAAGGAATTTCGCTTCCCAATATTTTAAAACTAGACTGTAAAGGTGTGTAAATTTATTCTGTGAGATGACTTACAGTCGCATAGCTTAAACAAATAATTGAGAATATTACTCTAGTGTGTGACAGTTCAGCTTAATAGAAAATGAGGACTATCTCTCTAATTCTTGAGTTTGGATGGTCGTGTTGTGTGTCCAATCAATTTAAAATTTTAAGCAACTTTAGCATTTTTCACGTTTCTCTATGCAATTTCTCTCTGAAATTAGTGTTACCCCAATGGCAACAGCTGCTCAGAATTCAGCAGATGTGCAGAAAATATTTCTCCAGGGGTGTAATGCATCTTCTTTCCGAAAATTGTATTCACTTCTGTTAAATAAAAGTTTTTAAATTCAATATAAATTGCTTTTGCTTCTGCATTTTTAGCAATCTTAAATAAGCAGCGTTTGGTAGTTATTAAATTTAGTGGTATTAGAAAAATATTGACCATCAAATTAATCAGTATTTATGTCCATTCTTATTCCATTATTTCTCATTAGGAATGCTAGTTGTTATTAATTTCTGAAATTAATAACACTTTAATAAAAAGTTAAACTGCATCACTTATTTTTGCCTATCAAATTAATAGGCATTATTTTGTGATAGTAATGCGTCAGTATTTAAATGTCGAGAAGAAACTTATTATCAATTCAAGCCAAATATTTTGAAATTACAAAAATTTTGGTGTTTCTATTTTTGATCTCCAAACTGTTACGAAATCTCATGATTTGTTATTTAATTATTAATCATTCAAATTAATTAAGGAATTAAATTAATTTTATCTAATAAGTTATGTAAATTTTTCTTTTAAAAAGAAACTTAATTTTTTTTTAAAATCTTAAGTTCAAAATAAATAGTTCTAAATTGTTTAAGCTAGGAAATCTATTATTAATTAATTATAGAAGAAAATGAAAAATCATTATTAATAAATTAATCATTCCATACACCTGTATGTTATGCATTTTGTTCGATAATCAATGAAAAAAATGTTCAAAAAAATTTATTTTCCATTATAATGAAAAACTGTTCATTTCAATGTCTATTAATTTTATTGACCACATTTTTAAGGCCTTTTTACGTCTTCTTTCTCTATCATCATTGCTTATTCAGGGATCTGTCCGTCTTGCTGTACCTCTTCTTTTCACTGGAACTTAAGAATCTCGAATATGGATTAAATCGCTTCTGAATCGAATCTACTTTGTAATTGTTGCCTGACTGAAACTTGTGTCTATTAATATGCGCTCTTGTATTTATTAATATTGTTACCAGCCCTCTTCCTTATATATACCGGTGGTAGGCGGGGCTAACATTTTCTGGACCAATCAGAAGCGTTCTAGCTGGATCTCGGCTCCTAGTGGACGGATCGGGAAAATTCTCGATGTTTCGGGTACTTTCCATTTCGTCGCCAAGCCTTGGGACCTCTGACGTCACACCCATTCACTATTCAATACATATTACTGTCAGTCTGTCTTCCTTACGATGACCGTATTAGCGCGGGAAAGCAAAGCCACAGGTTCGTAACAATATAATTCTTTTGTTATTTTATCTGGAAACAAGGAATAACAGCCATTGATGCCACTCAAACCTACTTTTTTCAAGATCCATGAAAAACTGTGTATTAAAATAATAGATTAAAAGCGGAAGCAAAAAAGGAAATAATATTGATGTGAGTCAAAGAACTCGATTTTGGTAGATGAATAGAATTTGAATTTTATCATAACAGAATACATTATTCATTAAATTAAAAAAATTCATTAAAATTAAAGAAAAATTCTGCGGGAATGTGATTCATAAAACCATTTTTTTTTTAAGTTTTAGTTTTAAGATAATACAAAAATCCTCTAGATGATAACAGCTTAGGTCTGTGATTCTCAACCACTGTGCCGCGGTCCGTTTGTGTGCCGTCAAATTTTAGAAATGCATGAAGTAAAAATTATAATGCTATTTTTATTACAAACTAGGCGCCTTTGGCAACCAGCTCGCTTGCTAGGAGTAATGCGTTCTTCAATTACATATTTGTGTGCCTTGCTCTCTTTATAACTTCTCAGCTAAATATATTTAAACTTCTATTGTCATGTAATTCATATTATTATAGAAGCCTTACGATTGTTTGTTTATTACACTGTATATCTCTCTGATTCGCAATCAGCTGTCATGGAAATAGTTGGAAAATATCACATTTTATATCTGTTCCATGATATTACTCTTCTAATTAAACATGTACTGAACATCACACTTTTCTCGGTTTAATTTGCAATAAGAGTTAATTTAATTATTCAGTTCGAATTTTTGTCAAATTGCGGCATTCACTGGTACACTCTTAACGTGCTCTTGCAGGTTAAATTCTTCTTTTCATTTGGCGAGAAATTAATTGTTGGAAAATATGGTTATAGTATTTTTTAAAAAATTCATTAAAGATAGAAACTGAATTTATAGGTTAAAATATTAATATCAATGAAAAAAAAAATCATTTTTCAGAGGATTTAAAAAACAGATTTGTGCTGTAATATATTCGAATGTTATTTGCTGAAAACTTCGAAATGTTAGCTGAATTTTTAAATAATTAAAGTTAAAAAAAAAAAAACTCCGCCCAAATTCGTCAAATAATACTTTTTCATCCTCCAAAGTAAATAATAGTTTTATAAGGCTTTTTTAAATTACAAATAAAGTTTTTTTAAATTAAAGAAAAGTACACTCGAAAAGAAAACTGTTGTTTTTATAGCAGCTGAAAATTGTTTTCTAGAAAAACAATTTTAAACTGTTTTTATCTTCGGTAGTTGTGGCCTTTTATAAAGTAAAATATTTGCCCCACGTGAAGAAAATTCAAGTGTTCCCATTTTCCAACATAAAAAAGATCCGAGATTGTTAAATGTAGAAAACGATATGAGAGTAGAATTGTCATTTTTACGACCAAATATAAATGAAGTGATAAAAAAACATCAATCACAAATTTCTCATTAAAAGTACCAGTATTATTACCTTGTAATTAATCCTTTAAGAAATGTACTGTTGTTTTTGTAGTGCATATTATATTTTATTTTACATTCAAAATTATTATCCTATACTATTTTACACAGTGTATTATAGGTAAGTAAACAACTTTTAAACATTTTTTACTTTTGTGGACCGTCAAATTTTGAAATCGTTAAAAGTGTGTTTTAACAACAACAACAACAAAAAAGTTGTTAATACTGGCTTAGGGAAAATATGGCCATCAGTAGTACCTAAAGCTTGGTCATAGCGATTTCCCATCTGCCATTGGCCAAGTGTATTTTCGCATCCTATTAAAATATCCAATGATTATTTTTTGATTTCTTTTACATCTCTTTTCTTTTGACTGAATGGAATGATTTATGGCCCCTTTATAGAACATTACATGTACTCCATTAATTAGCGAAAATGTTGAATTAAATGCAGCTGTAAAAACGTTCGATGTGACATTCGGAATACATTCAGAATTCGAATAAGTATTTATTTTCTTTTGACTGTTGCCGTTAGACAATAAGTAATGAGAGGGATTCCTGTGCCACGAACATTGTTATTTTATATATATAGATATATTTGCATTAGATCCTCAATTATTAGCAGCAAAAAAATCGACAGATGTAATGAAATAAACAAATAAATAAATACGATTTTGAAATAAATGCAAAAGTCACTGCAATCTCAAAGGACAATCGGACATTTTTTTTAAGTCGGTGAATTATTTTCTTAGTTTGTATTTTTATTCGAAATATAAAAAAATAGCTATAAATCATAAATTATCGACCCACTGCTTTAAAAGTAATCATAACAATTTAATTTTGTTAGGGATTATTTCGATTCAACGTAGAAGAGAAATTTTTTTGTCGCGCAAAATTAGATTTCATACAATGCTTGGATTAAAATAAATAAATAAAAACGACCAACTGCTAATGACCTCCGATTCCTGATTATTTAACACTGGAATGCGACTACGAACCAAAATCTAACTAAAACACTGTTTTCTGTTTCGTAAATTAAACAAACATTTTCTTTTTTGATAAGCGAAGTATGGAGAAATTCCGCAATATCTCACTTAAGTTCATTTTCTGACTGCTATCTTTTGATCCCCGCGCTTTTGAAAGACGAATTTATCAAATTTTGTTTTTAGATAAGAGAAAGTGAAGAAAATACTACAAAGAAAATGTGTGTTTGTAACGTTTTTTTAGAGCTATCTCCTTTCCCCCCCCCCCCCCTGATTACATTAGGTTCGTAAATCCTGTTATCTAAACTTAAAGCTTTAGAAACGTTCATTTGCTTCCATTCCCTCCCCCCCCTATAGAATCCTTTTTTGATTAAAAAAGCGGATTCTATAAAATTTTTATGTTTTGAATGCCTTCTAGAAAACGACTCGTTTTCTTAAGCTTCAAAATATAGGTTACAGAGCATCTTAAATTCTTAAAAATTAAAACAATACTCCAAGCATTTTATTATTCCATTGGCTTGTTTATTCTTTTCACTTCACAGCATAATTTACAAACCATTGCCAGATTCCAAAATGTTTGCAATTGATAATCAGCTATTACAAAAAAGTAAACGAAATAATGTTAATAAAATATGTTTATCAAAGAAAAAAATCGTTTGCTTTTTTTTAAATAATATTTTAACTGAAATAAAAAGAGTAGTAATTATAAAATGTCTGAAAAGAAATCGTCTGCTAAAATTTATTCTAACAAATTTAATATTTACCGAACATTTATGTTTACTGTAGCTATAAATATTTAGCATTTATATTTTCTTAGTTCAGATAATTGTACAAAAAGAAAAAATCCAGCTATATTTCGACTTTTTTCTTAAAGGACACAGATGTATAATGCATAACATTTAAAATTCTCTAGAAAATAAAAATACTTAAGTTTGGTAGATTTTTCAAGCGTCTTTGGGTTTAAATATTTATCAATGTCAAGGTACTTAGAGACGCTAGTTTGAAATTTGTTGTTTATTTTTGTCCTCCTTTAAATTCAGACGATTATATCATATCCGTGTATATTCAAAATATTCTTACTACATAGTAGGAAATATAACTAGTTACAAAAATGCCAAATTTTGTTTATATGTTTTCCTGAAAATGATAAAGATTAATGCAAAGTAATAGAGAAGAAGAATTATTTACTTTGAAATGATGATTTAAAAAAAAATTATAATATCTATACGTTTTAGATTATTCGGGACAACCTTGTGCTGAAAATGTCCCAGATTGTTCCGAATTTTGATTAAAATCCCAAGTTGCTCTGAATTAAAATACGTCCTCGATTGTTTCGATTTTTTTCCCTTAAAAACATTGTCCTCGTTAAATTTTTTTTTAAAAAAATTTGTCAACTTTGAAAGTAAATTAAACCCTTAACTAGATTTTATTGTTTAAAATCTTCCTAGTGTAAAATTCTCTTTCCTACTTTTACTATATACACAATGAGCCAAAATAAACACCACGATTTTTGTAATCTTTTCTAAGCAATAACTGGTTATATTTGGAAAAAATAAATAAATAAAAATAAAAGAAATTAAAGAATAAGAAATACAAAAGGTAATATAGTCACTTTTTGAATGCAAGTATCCAAGATGTTCAGTCTGCATTTTGTTACATAGCTTTCTTAAGGTTCTGCATTGCCGTGCTTGCCAAATATTTTGCAACCATAGCTGCTATATGGACATTTAAATCAATGTTGATTGATTAGCATGGAGGAGTATTGGGTCATGTACGACTCTACATAGATATTGTAAAAGTTCACTGAATTTTTAATCGAATACTTTTGGATATTTCTAATTCGACTTTGTTTTATTGTTTTAAAAATACGATTGCATGGTGAATGTAAGCTCTCCAATTTTTCATAGGACAGGATTGATAGCACTAAATTTCACCTGGAATTTTGTTTGAGGTTTGTCCTCTTTTGTAAATTTAGCCTAAAGTAAAAATATGTATAATTAAATTTAAAGATATGTTTTAGATTTTTTTTTTCTAAAAACTTGTTGTGAAGCTGAATCTAAACTTTTTACATTTTTGTTATGCAAGAAATCGAATGTTTCACTCTTTTGCAATAATTTTTTTAATTGTAACGTTCCTTGAATATTGAGAAACATAATGTAATATAATGTTTGCAGTTTGAAAGGTTGTTTATTAGAAATACCACTATAAATATTTTCTGTCACAATAATTTAAGTGAAACATCTTATTGCGATCAATGTAAATACAGAAATGTACTTAGAAATTCATTTAAATTTTAACTATTTCGACCACTTTGGAGAATGTGTAAATTTTGTTACAAAAGTTGAATTGTGATACAATTCACACATTTTTGAATTGTGTCACTAAAGTTTAGCAATGACGATTATACCCGTCAAACACAGAGTATGTGTAATATGAAATTATGTTGTAATGAAATGACTTTAATTTCTTTATTTCAGTAATATATGTATTTATTTCCTTAAACTAATATATATATTTTGCATATGATCGAAAAAAATTTAAAAATTTAATTTATTATTTTAATTTTCTGTTGGAGAGTGATATTGAACAAAGCATGGTGCAATGCATAATAACCTTTTATCTGTTCTTCTTATTTCGACTTGGCCTCAAAATATTTCAAACGTCTCGAAATTTATGAATATGTTCGAGTTTTTATTAAAATTGTTTTTCAATCTGCATATTCACTATTTATTACTCCTGACGAATAAACTCTTCATAACGTAAAATGTACTTTTTCCATGACCAGAGTACTAGTCAAAAACTGTTAACTAGTTTAACCTGTAATTTTTGATACTTCGAACTAATAAATAGAAGTTAAAAGAACTCCATAACGCTTCATATGCGATGCATCACAACTAATGAGTTGACGATCTGCTGTTGCGCACACTGTTCATCAACTTGAAATTTTGCAGGTGAATTAGGGTGATCATATGGAACACTTTTCCCTATATCATCCGGAGCGCGATTAATAATTGCTTAATAAATTGTTCAATTTCGTCCTAATCTGTTCATATTTCTACATACTGAACTGTTTCTTTTCTCAAACAGGGCATTGTTATTTTTTCATCATCTTTACTTAATGTGGTTCGATGACAAGATCATCAGAAACTAGTCAATAAATATTGATATTCTTTCTGTGTTCCATATTTGACTTTTATGGCGTTTGAATTAATGTTTTTCCGAAAAAAGTCCCAAAATAACCCTCGTGTTGTTTCAAACGAGACGTTAATATAATTAAACTAAACTAAACTAAGTGTCCTCTGGTAAACATTTTTTTTTAAATTCCATGAGCTCATTTTGTGTATAGCCTATATACCAAATTTCATCGCACCCGTTTGCGTTGTATGATGCTGTTTACAGGAAAAGTTTACTGATAACCACCCTGTGGTTAAAATATCGATTCTGTTATTTAAAATTAACCGCACATTTTTATAAATATTAAACAAATTTAAAAATTCTCTAATTATACTATTATTACTGTTAAAAATAATTTTCATAGGGTTCTAGTTAATCCCATTTGACCGCAGTCTCATTTCACCAGTTCGGTTTATTACATATCATTTTGCTCAGTGAGAGTTCGTTTCCGAAATGTGTTTATTTAATGATTTAGCAAGCCATTATGAGAGCGCGATTTTCGTTTTGGAAGAGAAGCGAAACGCTCGCAGTATTGTAATGACAACGCATTCCATCTGCTAATGGCTTTTCACTAAGATAATGATCATGAAATAGTGTTAGAGGCCCCAGTTAGAATTCAGAAATCGAACAATTTCATAAAATGCAAGCTTCATAATTTTGAGTGTTGCTGAAAATACTTGCTTAACTGTAGTTGCATTTTATTTATTGAAATAATATAATAACCGAATAATAAATGCCACCGTATGAAAAAATTACAAATTTTTATTATTTTTAAATAGGTTTTTTATTGATAGTTAAATACATTAATTCTAGTTTGTTGAAACATTTTTTTTTCTTCGTGATCATATTTGAATATTTATTTATCGATATTTAGAGAAACAAAACTGAAATGCATTAATTTCTTTTACAGTTTAAAAATGCAAACGATTGGATAGATTTTATTCAAAAATTTTTCATATTTACAAGCTATAATGTAATACTTCACGGTTATTAAATGAATAGTTTTTATTTATTAAAAACTATATTTCCACATATAAAAAGAAATGTTTTTGTTTTTAATTTATTTAAATGTAAATGAAAATATTGTGAATATTTTAAACTATTTTCTTAGTTTGCTTTTAAGTTGCCATCAACGGTATCGAATTTCATTTGATTTATTTAATGTTCTCGTTTTAATTAAAAAATATTTCAAATATTAAAAGAATTTTTTGTTTTATTATATTTTATATAAAATTAACAGACGTATAAATATTTTTATTCCGAATATTGTCAATTATATCAGTTAGTATGTTTTAAATCGTCCTGTGAAAAAATGAATGTCATTGTTTAGCTATATATTAAATAATCTTTTTTTATCTTCCAAAATTTTCAAACGAAATAAATAGTTTTTACTAAAATTAGAAAAGTTGTAGAAAAGTTATCTGCAGTTTTTCTCAATGTAGCGTTTGGCACATTTTTTGTAAAAATTGAACATTTAAAGAAATTATATTTTCACTAATTTCGCGATTCTGTAAAAATTAAATAATAATAATAATGATGATGATGTAAATGTTCCATGTCTTCTTAAATCAAAGGTTATTAATTTCTGAGCCTTATAATAATTTAAAAAATCAGTACAAGGCTACAATAAAACATTTAAATAGTACAAAACTTTAAAAAAAAAAGAGAGAGATTTATATATAAAAATACATCGACAAAATTTTACGTAAAAATATTGATAATAATTGAAAACGAGACAATGTTTAGCTTTCTTAATATTACCGACCGTATCAATACAAAGGAAAACATCTTGCCTAGCGAGAAAGGTGACAAAATAATGGCTGTTTCCAAATTTCATTTTTCTGTTTTAGGGCTTTTATAAAAATGTCTTTTCTAGCAATTTTCAAATAATTTGTCTTTAGGAGCTTCTATACTTTTCATGACTGATCTGCTTCGCATTCTTTATTCTTATGAAGGCCTTCTTGTATTTTTTGAACATTTCTAAAAATCTCTCTGGCCGCGGTGGCCTAATGATAAGGTCTCGGCTTCGGAAGGTTTCAGTTCGAGACTCGATTCCACCGAAGACCCGTAGTGTGTGTGGGTCGCTTGCACGTTAAATCTGTCAGAATAAACGTCATCCCGCCCGTGTGGTGGGGAGAGGGGGGTGCCAGTTCAGGTGTCATCCTTGTCATCTGACCGTGGTTCAAAATGACGAGGTCCGGCCCAAAATCGCCCTAGTGTTGCTTTACAACGGGACGTTAGTATAATTAAACTACACTAAAAATATCTATATTTTCTTTTTTGGAATTTAGAATATGGTGGAAACTTTTGAGAAAAACTTTCTTTGTTGCTTTTAGATTCTATACAAATTGGACGAGCTACGCCCCCCCCCCTTCAGAGATTTTTTTTTGTCTTTTTTTTCCTTCCTTTTCCCATTCTGTTTGAATAAAGATGTATAACTTTAAAAATGCCAAAATGGAATTCCTCTATAAATTAAGAAATTAAATTCACTTGTGTTTATTGGACTTTTAATGATAATTTTTTCTCTTACTTGGAGTATTCTGTGCTCATTATATTTGATGTTTTATTTCAGTTTTTTAGGGAAAAAAATATTATCTGCCCTATTTATTTACTAAAAAACGAAGCGAGTTTCTTATTCGAAATTCGAACATAATTTTTAACTATCGCCCTCGCATTCCATTTCACGGAACAAGAATTTATTATTACTACTTAGCTGTAAAAAAAAAAAAAAATGTATGCTTCTTTTTTTTAACCTCTGCACTTTTAAAAATGAAGTGGTGTATGCCTCTTATCTCCCAGCCCAGGTTGAATTTACAACCTCCTCAAAAAAAGCAACAAACATAACAGAAAAATATTTTCATTTTCCACCTTGGGGGGGGATTTTTATGTTTGGGAACGCATCCATAAGTGGGGCAAGGGAAATGTTTATCAAAGCACGCCGTAATAACCCTCCATATACAGACCAACAAAAGGCGGGCACCCGCTATTATTATCGTGCCATCCAAACCGCATATAAAACTGAAATGACACCTCTGACAAAGACGAGCACTGGCAGAAACGAGGAGCTGTACCGGAATAGTGCGTTTTTCTTCGCTAACTTAGTAAATCTCTCTTCTTGTTTTTTGGTATTGTATATTTTTATCACAGGTGAACTCATTTTTCTTTCTTTGATTTTTATTGTTGAGTGTCTGTTTTTTAAATATAAAATGCTTCTATTTATTTTTTCATTGTTTTTTTTAAAAAATCGTATCTTAAGTTTTGTTATATTACTCTATCCAAGCCCCGACTAGCCTAATTGGGGCTCACGTCAAAAACTTCTTTGGGGGCCCCCCTCTGTCTTTTTTGTCTTTGAAAAGCAATGTTTAAAAAACCTCATTTAAGAAGGAAACGTAAAATAAATTTTCTATTCGATTTAGGGCCCACTCTGAATTGAGGGCCTGGGGCAAAATCTTCTTTAGGGCCCCCCCTCTATCTTTTTTGTCTTTCAAAAGCAATATTAAAAAAAGTTCATTGAAAAAGGAAACGTAAAATAAACTTCCTGTTCGATTTAGGGCTCCTTCTAATGTGGGACCACTTGGCATCTGCCCCGTATGTCCCTGCCTTTGTCAGGCTCTGACTATATCATATTCAAGGGGACGATGGACTCTATTAGACACCTGCGAATTATTCACTTAGGGTTATGAACATTTTTATGCATATATGTTAAAATATAAATACATCAAACTTTGTAAAAAAAAATTTTTTTTATGTATTTTAAACTGTTTTTTAAATATATATCTAATATAAATTTCAAAATATTCCTGGCGATTTGATTTTTAATTTTTTTTAATTTTATTTTTCTTATCATTCAAATGCTAATTTTCTAGAAATATTTTTATGCACAATTACTGAATTTCCATTAGAATTTGTTTTCTGAACTAAAATTCGTTTTTAACTGTCTAAAGAAACTAGAAACATATAAAATGCATACCCTGTTTTCTTGTAATGTTTGGCCGAAATCTTTATTATAAATTTCGTTCAATTTTTTCAAAAAAATAAGATGTTTGGAACATTTTAAAGATATTTAAATATCTTTAAGATGTGCTTTTTTTCCTCTTAACCCTTCAAGTATTTATTTTAGTGAACAATACTATATTTTAATTGAATATAAACATATATTTTGAACGATAAAAATAAAATTGCACGTTTCTGGTTGATTTTTTTTTTTTTTTTTTTAAGTTTACTGTCCCTTTAAAAGAACTATATTGGTACACAGAATTATTTTTGATTTGACGAGACTTTATTGTGAAATGCCGAAGTTCAAAGGAAGAGTTTTCGATACAGTGTCCTTCCGTTAGAGCGAATATCCGTATTAAAATGCTATTTTTAAATCTACATGAAAATTTGTTACGTATACGGAACTTTTTTTGTATATAGTTGTATAATTAAGGACCAAACGCCGTTTTATGGAGTTGGGATTTACAATTTCAAACCGTGCCTAATAGTGAGCTTTGTATGAAAAACTGAAATAAATTACCACTTAATTTAACAGATCATGAATAATGGAATAATTGTCCTTTGTTGAGGAACGAAACTTTATTATGACGAAGATGAAAGTAGACGAGTTTCAGGAACAGTTATTTGTTTTCTAAGTTCCGCATTTCACAAGACAATATAAATAAACATGAAAATACACGGCAGTCACTATAATACAATAATATATCTCAAGAAGGATTATGGGAAATATACCTTGATGTTAATAAGGCAACGCCATCTATTGTATCAAAAGAGAATGTTGGAGAATTACGAAACTGCCACACCTTCAAACAACGTAATGTGTTTTTTTTAGTAATATTTTGCGAAAGTATTAAAATATAGCTCTGAAATTGGTTCTAATAGTATAAATAAATATTTATCAAATCTTGTTATCTTTAGTATTATGTTCCCTTTTGTTGCCATATTTTATTCAAAATTAGAGGAAAAAAAAGTTTGATTGACAACTACAGAACGTCTACTGAAAAATGCCGTTATATATGTTTTTACACATTTAAATAAATGTAAAGAAAGTTTTTTTGTGGAATGAGAAGAGTAAAACAAAAGATCTTTTATTTTAAGTCGAAGATGTCGAGTATCAATTATTCTTTTTTTAAACTGCATTGATTTTTACTAATACTAACCTACTCATCTGATATAGAAAGTGGCTAACACGACCCACAAAATCAAAACAGCATTGGCCAGAGGAAATGTGGTTTCAAATTGTGGTTATCGATATTCTGTGTAATGCAGCTTCCTATTTAAAATGAAAGTTATAGTATAAAGAATAGTGGTTAAGTATATTCGTATTAAAATTTTGGAAATGAGCTTGTGGCTATGTTCGTTAGTTTCAGTTGTTATCGATGGGCGATTTACAGTTTTAAGTAAATGCATATAATGAAGTTCTTTTAATATACTGGTCGGTTTAGTTTCATATTTTAAACTTTAATGACATGTTAAGGATTTGTTTAAAATGATATCTTTTTAATTGCTGTGAAAGTATGCATAACTTTATTTTTTATAACTCTTTGATTTCCGGTTTTCGTATGCATACAAATTTTTATTTTAATTAAATGCTCGTTATTTATGAATATTCTTAAGAATTACTTGAACATAATGTAACATAAACCTGAACAATCATACTTAACAAAATACGAATATTATCCTAATATTTTATAATTCATAGAATTAATGCTTTATTATAAACTTATTTATTCGGCAAATAGGTTTGTAACACCTTTTTAACCACCCTGTATGCGGTTTTTCAAAACTCAGTCCTAGGCAGCTGCCTGTTTTGCTTTATCCGAAATTCATTACTGATTATTATTGACGATGGATTTACTTTTTCGTAGTTTTCTTGTTTAAAAATAAGTTATTGTTCATTATTTGATTACTTTTTTAAAGTGTCTGTTGGTGATTCAATTTACTTTATTATATTTTATCCATTTGATGTAATGGCAAATGTACAGAAATTATCGAAAGTATTTGGTGAAAAAGTCTTTCATATTTTATTTTTTAAACTATTAGAGTTTGCATTGACTTTTTAATTTTGTAATTTTTATTTCTAATTTTAATTATACTACCTGCAAAGATGTTTTTTAGCAGTTTCTTGTGCCTTAATTGTTTTATTTAAAAAGTGGTGAAAAATTTTAGGGATTTACAGTTGTATTAAAGTATTATTATATTATGTAATTAACTGTTCATCTTCATGTTGTGCATTAACTATTATAAGTGTTATTTATTTTTATAAAACATTTGTAAGAGATTTAGAAGTTTATACATTATTATCATCATCAGAATAGTGTTCAGATTCATTTATTATAAATTTCATTAAATCTGTTGTTATAAATTTGTTAGAAGACTTGGTTGTAAAAAATAAGTTTTTTTTTCAATAATGATTTTTATTGAATTTATTTCATTCAATTCCTTAATTAAATGTCCTCAAAATTATTTCGAAAATTAAAATTAGTGTAGTTGGTTTAGTAAGTAGACCCATATTGATATGTGCATATTTCAAGTCATATCTAATCACCAGTGTTTCGAAGACTGTAGATTTTCTGTTTTAAATTACAAGGTTTTTATCATTGTTTGTTTGCATTATTTGTTTATATCGTATATTCTATCGATATTTGAATATTTATGTACAGTCACTTTTCATTATTAAGTTCATTCCCGCTGAATATTTATGTTGACATATGAGATGCATTTCTCAATTCTCGTTGATCCGACACGTGTTGTTGCCTTGATCTTTGCTGTTATCTCCGTAGCGTCTATTGAAACGTTTCTGCTCTTTCATTAATAATGCATCTCTACCTTGTTTTAATGATGAGTAACTATCACTTTCTTTTATGTTTCATTATCGTATTTTTATTTTTATAATCCTTTTGAAGGTCATTTTTGTGGTCAGATGCCAGCAGGTTGTTCCAAGGTAATATACAAGCTATTCACTTTCATCGTGGCCCAATAGCTGATTTCTGAATTGAAAAATGTAAGTACCGACTTCTAGTTGGAAAAATGCTTTAAATTGTTAACTATATTAACAAAATATACAATTATTAACACATGTATTGCTAAAAATATTAAGATATTTAATTTTATGTTGTCTCTAGTCTCAATTAAATTTTCTTAAAACGCTAATATTTTAAATAGAAAAGATGTTTTTTTAACAGTTTCAACCATTTCAGCGCTTTGTCTAAAGAATCATTCAATAAATGGATTGTGCATTTTTGATAATGTCTTTGAAGAGTTTGAAATAATGAATTTCAAAACTTCATAACTAAGTGAATTTTCGTGTTAATTTCCTTTGCTTAAAATGATAGAGTGACAAGAATATTTTGCTGAATGTAACTAAAAAAACCAAGAGACGGTTTAAAAATTTGAACTTCATGGAATTACCGATTTAATGTTATTTAATTGGTCAATTTAATCCCATTGGCACATGTTAATATTTTCAGTCAATAGGTGTTCGGCTGAAAAAATTATGATTTTTTTTTCCGTCAATGATTGAATGAAATGACAATTCATTTTTTTGTGCAACACGAACTATTTCTAGCGATTTTAAAATTAGCTATTGAACCAGGATTAGAACGAACATCCTGTATAAGAAAAATCCTCAGTATCTTGAAGTAGTTCGTTATTTTTTATTTTATTCAACATTTTTTATTTCTATTTTATCAATATGCCTGTAAACTTTTTTTTTTCATAACTCGAAAAAATTTAATGTTTGTTTGTATTAAAAAAAAATCGTATTGGTTTATAAACAAATGACTTATACTTTAAAAAAAAAGATAATTCATTGATAGATTGTTTCCTGTTAAAATAATTTCGGAAATCGATCGCAGAATTCCCAGAAAGAAAAATGACGCCATATCACTGCTAAAACAACGTGTAGTTATGTTTGTTTCCCATATACATTTTGATAATAGATTAATTGATTCGATTTATAAAAATTTTTTATTTTTGTTTGGCAATACATATCTATATATATTATCATTTTTTATGAATGGAATCAATTTATCTAAAAATATACATAGCTCATAATTGAAATCTGTACTATTTTCAATAAAAGGAGCCATTTTTAATTGAAAGCAGATACTTTAATTTTTGTTTGGCAATAAATACATTAGCATTTTTTTATAATATATATAACAAGATGTTTTATAAATGTCATGAGAAAATGTTGTATACACAAAACAATAAATTTGCAAAAATACTTTGTTTATAAAACACATTGTAGGTCATCAAGATACAATTGTTAATAGAACTACAAAATTAATTAAAATTGTATTACAAAATATATAAATTCTGGTGATGACATTGCTCATGATTCATTTAGATACAGTCATATGCTTTGGTAATTCTTCTAAAAATTGATTTAACATATAAAAAAAAAGTACATTCTAATAATGTACTTCTTTCATTTGCATAAGCAAAACCTCATAAACAGTGCATGATGTCTGTAATTTCGCAATGCATTCCATATGATGATAGCAAAAAAATACAAAACTCGATTGAAAATATTTGAAAAGGAAACTATGCAGACACTTTTGCACCTTGTGTTGCGCGATTATCTTTCCACCATCGTCATCTGTGCCTCCATTTCCAAAGTGCCATATTTTCCTCAATTGTGTGTGTGGACAGCTTTTCCATAAAACATCTTCCACTGCAGGAAACGATTCACTTTTATTCCCTTCGCTCGAAGAAGCCAGCCCGCGGGGTGACGTCATTTGATAATGACGTCATTTTATTCTGTTCAGCTGTTGGACTGTTGTCCTCGTGACTGTGTTCTCGAGAAATTGCGAAGCAAAAATAGTTTTCCTTCAGCGAAGAAGTTTCGGTTCGCACTTATCGAGCAATTCATTCCGCTCGCTTATTAATTTCTCATTTCCCCTCGCAATCGCCCTGACTTCCGCCTGAATCATTGTGCATTTCCGTTTGGGCCCCGGAAGGTTGGAAATACTTATCTAAACTGCAGTTTCTATGTGTAGTCCCGATGGAAATTAATGGGGGTGCCCCCTCTAGGTATGTATTCTATCTGATAATTTTAATGGTCCAAGAATTTTGAGGAACAAATTTGTTCAGTGCTTGGTTGTTGCTGTGAAATGATTTTCACCGCTTTTCTCCCTGTTTAATGTGAATGTTGGCGCGGAAGTTACGAAATTCGATTAACTGGAGAAGGGAAGTGAATGGGAGTGATGATTGTAGAAGGTGGAAATGAAAAAAAGATTTTAAATTTTAGTTTGCGAACAGTGGTGGATTTTGATAATGGGAGTTCATGGTCACCAAATTGTTTTGAGGGTTCTTCCTCCAATCCAATGTAAATAACAGACGGACGTCGTAATGTATAGACCATAGGTTACCAACCTTTTTTGAACTGGTGCCCCCTTTCCTAGTGAATATTTCAATACTGGCCTCCTCCCACTCCAGATGAATAAGAGCGTACATAATGCATAGTGGAAACAAGATTTAAATTTAAGCAAATTACTAATAGATAGAATATTGTTGAAATTGAAACGCTACTGAATTTCTTTTTTATTTAAAAAAGAGGAATAAAAGTTTTAGCTAACCTGTCATAAGGACAGGCAGAGGTTTTGATGATACGAAATCCATAATAAACTATTGCTTTTTAAATAAATAAACTGACAGTTTCAGAGAACAATCAAAGCGCATACTTAATTATATTAAAAAGTATTTTGATAAAAATTTAAAGACATCGAATTTCGAAGTTTTTTTTAAGACTATATTTGATTAATCTTTCCATGCTCCTCCGAGCCATATCAACGCCCCCTAATTTTCTCTTGGTCTTTTTCCGCCCCCCTGAAAACCTCAAACGTTATTGCCTACGTTAGGAACCTATGGTATAGACGGACTGTAAATCCGCCTAAAACTACGATACACATTGAATGATTTTTATATTCCGCCCCCTATAAACTCGGGGTACGATAGGAACGACTCTGCAGTTTGTGCTAAAAAGGGGAGGGGGGGCATTGCTAGTATATATCCGAAAAGATTGAAACAAAAGTTATCTGAACTATGGCTAATTTTTAAGTCAAACAAATGATTAATGTAATATATTAATCATAATTTATTGTTATGTGTATAATTCCGGATTGAATAAATTTAGAAAGCACGAAACAATTACAAAAATCATAGTTGAAAGGATACAAAAATGAAACAGTGACTCATATTTAAACGATTGATGTGTGTGTGTGTGTGTGATTTTAATTCAATTTCTACTTAGGTCGACAAAGAATTTTTATTTTAATTACTTTTTTTAAATTATCAAAAATTATTGATTTCTGCAAGAATTGAACTCGTATTCTTCACCCTCACGTGAAAAATGCTGAAACTCTTGCATGTTACCCATTGCTTGTAGATTACAATTTTCAATACAAATTGCTGAAATTCCATTAAAAGCATTAAAAATCAGTTAAATTTAATGAATGAATTAATATTTAAAAAAAAACTATTTGAACCACTTAACATACGAATTTGCTTAAATTCATTATTAATATTTAATTTTAATAGCTTCCTAATTGGAATATTTACTGTTATTTTAATGCCTTTAATAATAATACGTTTCAAGTGACTCTTTTCATTTTAAATTATTTAA
>JAPMOQ010057095.1:232411-253858 GCA_026543055.1 Argiope trifasciata | reverse complement strand
GAGTTTGGTTTTACAGTCATTTTATTTTAGAATGAAGTTAATATAGATTAATTTAAGGTAAAAATCGGGATTTAAATTAAGAGATATTATTGGATATATATCGAGTTTGGTTTTACAGTCATTTTATTTATTTATTGTTTTACAAAATCCAATGGATGAAGGGATTATTGCTTCGTCACTGCAGGTAATATTAAATGACCGAAAATCAGTTACCAGTTTGAAAATCCATCCCCTCCACAACGTCGGTTACAGTTTCCCGATACACATTTGACATGCTGCTACCACTAAGTAATCTTCAGTTCGATTTCCTGCCACCACTCCTCCCCCTTCTTGTAAATGGAAATCGAGTCTCCCTTGACACCTCAAATGGAGTTCGGTTTCCGCAGTAAAATAAAAACGAAATCGAAATATGTTCCTATTAATTTTTTTCTTTCGTTTTTTCCCTTTTTTTGTTCGGCGGGAAGGATAAAACCGTTTATTTTCCCGAATAAGTCTACTATATTATTTACGACTCTTCCTGCTTGAAGCCCGGGATTTGAAGCTTTAGTTCCACTTGGCCTTAAGCCAATATAATCTCTCTCGGTGTTCGTGTCACATTCTGGGGTTTGATCGTGCGCTGCGTTGGAAGAGGACTTGCTAAAGCGTACACCCCTCTCCAGTGCCACTCATTTTGGATGCTGTGGGTTCTGGCAGTAATAAAATAATAATAATAAACTCCATGCTTTGATGCTCTTTCCCAGAAAAACTTGAACAGATTCATTTTGTTTCTTTTAAGAAAGTGGGTTGTTTCATTTTCTTCTTGTTGCTGGGCTATTGTATTTGTTCCTTCCCTCGTTGTAAATGACCTGGAGTTCTATTTAATTTTATATTTGGCACTTGTTGCCTTTATTTTATTCTACTGCATAAAATAGGGACATTGATTTGATTGCCACATTAAATATTTATCTGTATGTGTGTTGTGTGTAAGTTGTGATATTCATTGATGAGAACGTGATGGAATTCGGGAAATATTTTTTAACTTTTATTATTACTAGTTTTGTTATGTAAAGATTCTTAGTAGCTACCAGCTGCTTTAGCACTTTGAAGCAGACACATCTATTAAAATATTTTCTTTATTGGACACAACCATAAAGCGTGAAGGTAAACATATAAGACACTACCTCACAGCAACCGTTACAGCTGTTTTTAAATCATGTCTAAATAAACTCTGCCGAACTGCATACGTCATTCAGTACTCAGTTCACTGCAGTTGCTTTCGGATTTAGTCTTGATTGCTTGCGCAAAAAGTTTAATGTATTAAGGATTGTAGAGACCTGGGCTTCAATATTGAAGAATTATAATCCAATTCTTGAATGCAGGTTAAGCGTATGTTAAATCATTTTGTAAGTTGTATTTTCCTCTTTGTATTGTGAAGGTGTAGAGGGATATATTTCAAGTCTGTGTTCATCGTTTTTCCAAGATCCGAACTGAGGAGATTTGTTCGAAAACAATTGTTCAAAACCAGTGTTAATTTTACTATACTTGACCAAACTCATTTCTATTAGAAAATGTAAAAAATACTTTTGAAACCGAACTTACTGTAAAGACAGGTTCATAATGGAGATGGTAGTGTTGTAATACAATGCCTGTATGTGGGTAGGTTTAGCATGTGTCAAATCATTTGGTACCATTGAATTTTCTTCTTGTATATTGTGAAAGTGTATAGAGAGCGGTTTCAAATCTGTCTTCATATCCAAGGTTCGGAATGAAATAATCTGTTCGAAACAGTTCTTTTAAAATCATTGTTAATTTTACTACACTAGATCAAACTCATTTTCTATTAAAATAAAAATACTTCTGAAACCAAATACTATCACTGGAAATTGGAGAATGGAGAATTGTTATACTGTTCCTGTATGCAGGTTTAGTGTGTGTTAAATTATTTGGCGCGGTTGAATTTTTTCTTATATATTGTCAGAATGTAAAGTGGGAATTTTCAAGTCTACCTTCATCATCTGTCGAGGGTTTGGAAAAAAGAGATTTGTTCGAAAATGGTTCTCCAAAACCAGTGTTAATTTTACTATAAACCAAACCCTTTTCTCTTAAATATCGTAATAAATACTGTTGAAACCGACCTTATAGGAAAAACAGACTAGCATTGTTTATTTAGAGCCTTGAGAATATTGGGCTATTGAATGATTTCGCCACTTAAATGTTCAGAGCTTCAAGAAATGCTACTGCATATTCAGCAAGAATAAGAGTAGATTTATTTCATACAAGAACAAAACAAAACAAAACAAGAACAAGTAGAAGTACCTCTTTCTAATTGGAAAGAAATATTAAGTTCTTGCCGGCCAAATTACATAGTGGGTAATGAGCCAGCTGTAACACAGTACTGCCCTTGGAATCCGGAGATCGGTTTTGAAGGAAGAATTAAAACACACATGTGGAAAACAAATAGAAATTGTGGTAAGCAAATACTAAATGATAATTGTTAGTATTGAGAGAGCCTTAGAACATAAATCTTGTGGAAGTAGAGTTATAAAAATGTTTTTCTGCATGCATATTTGATAATAATGTTACGTTGTTTATTCGATCGTCTAATTTAAAATGTTAATGTTATTGTGTTTTCCTAGTATAGATTTGCATCTGTGCTTTTCGTCTTATGTACGACAAGAATACTGAATAAAGGATTTTTTCAAAATCTTAACTAACTAAACTTCCGGAGTCAAAATATTTCTGTTGCCATTCTTTAGCAGTAAAACTTATACCAATCTCCATAATGTTCTCTGCTGAAAGTGTCTGCTTATGTGAAATTAATCATTTGGAATAAAATTCGGTACTTTTAATTCTGCGTTGTGCGGATTATTGAATTTCCAAGTAATTTATGTAACATAAACTATTTAAATCGAGTTGATTAAACTGAATTAAATTCAAATCCTATAGATGATTTATTTCACGAATTTTGTAAACAATATCACAAATTAACTCCTGGATATCATAGGATCCACGCTGTTCATGAGATTATATTTCAGACAAACTTGTTTACCATAGGAAGGAAGACAATCGAAGTGCATGTGTGTGACCGTTTATTTTTATGTGCGAGTTCAGACTGTTATGAATTGAATAACAATCCATCGCTGCATAACTTCCGTCAAAACATCAAAATGTTTTGTGATTGTTGAATAGGTTACAAATCGGATGTCAAAGGAATTGTCATTCATATAATAATTCCTCGTTATCGGGCCGTGCGAATGTTATGCTAAGAGAGACCAATTTGCGTGCTCATCGTGATTAATACATATTGAACTCTTAGAATAAAATCAATTCTATCATAATTGTTAACACTGCTGATTTTTGACTGTATTCTCCGTTATTTAATAACAACAACAAAAAAAAACATTTTGCAGATGTCATAATATTTTTTTTTGTCGGTCTTCAGCTTTTGATCTGTGTGACTGCATTCTTTACTTTATGATAAGTAATAATAAAACTCATCTTTTTTATCGATGTCATCCATTTCCAATTTTATTCTCGTGGACTTATCTTTTTCTTTTTTTTTTTTCATTGTCAGACTTAATTTTGTGCCATTTTTATTTATTTTGATTTGTTTCTTGTGTATGAAGATAGAATTTTTAAATTGATTTCTCACTCACTTTACTAGTGTTTATAAAAAAACCGGTTTTCGAATTTTTGTCAAAAAATAAAATAGGAAAAAACATTATATTCAGTTGTTATAAAATAACAAAAAACAAAAGTGTAAAAAAAAAGGAAAATTAAGGATTACAGAAACATATCATTTACACAAAATAAAGAAAACACGAACAAAAATTTCATATAGTATTTATATTATTTTCGCTAATTTTAATTTCTCTTAAAAATTAAGATTTTAAAAAACACAAAATATTCGCTGAATGATGGCTAAAACATATTTCAGTTTAATTTTTTAGTTCATTTAACAGAAATTTAAATATACTTTAATAAATTGGCATCTCGTCGTCCTAAGCCTTCAGCTGCTAGATGAATCGGTCCCAAGACTTGATCTAATTTTAAAAATTAAGGATGTTCAGTTTAGGATATGCTTCTAGTTTTCACTGTACAGTATTAAGCGAATTTGTCGATTCGTGACGTATTGCACGTATATATGTATAACATGAAAGCAATCGGTTAGGCATGTCTTTTCCATGTGCGCAGGCATAGCGCACAAGCAACTCGTAACTTTGAAAAAATGTGTTTGCTGCCCGTTCCAGAGAAGGAATACCAATTCAAATAAGTTCAAAATTAATGTTTACATAATAATATGAATTCTTTAAACCGGTTTTTAAAAATGGGTTTGAAAAACCGTCACACTCTACTCTCTACCATGTGCTGCAACTGGTAAAATTTTGCACCTTTTTTTTTTTCCATGGCAAAAATACTTTTTTCAGTATTTTGGAACTTAATTATTATAATAATTCTATTGTATAGTAATTCGTTCGTTTTATTAAGATTTAAATATGAATGTCTTCTTGTATTGAATTTGAAAAAAACAATATTGCAGTTGATTCTGAAATATTTATGGAATGAATTATTAAAGACTCTAACTAAATAAAGAAATATGAGAAAAGAATTTAGAATGTTTTTACTATCGTTTTTAATTTTCATCAGGGCAAAGCATTTGCACGCGGTCTTTGAAATCATTGCCACTTAACTTTGAAAATAAGAAATATTTATTTTTCCTTATCTGTGACCGGCGGGTCAATCTCTAGGGAATTTGGCTCTCCTTTAACGGGCATGGAAGTAAGAAAAAATCCGCAGTTGACTGTATTGTGCAAGAAATAATAAATGTAGTGAAGTTAACGCACTCATTTATGCAGAAAATCTGAATGGTCATTTTCATATATCCATTATAATAGCGACGTGATGAAAGAAGAATCTGCATCCTGTAAGATTGCAAAATGCTCTGTCTTTCCTTGTAATGAAATGCAAATTTAGCTGCATGCTTTTATATTTTGCTACTGTTATTCTGGTCACATAATGAAAGGAAATAGTGTTTATTTTTTTCTACTTTACCACGCCCGCTTCTTATCATTAAGTTTTTTATATAATATATATCTATAGTGCTCGTTTTATGTACAGATTTCCAATCATACTATCGCCATATCATTTAATCCGTATTAGGTAAATGGAGTAGACTCCCATCTGCCCAGACTAATGGTGCAGAAGGGTAGGCTGAGTTGAAAAAAAAATCTAGAGAGTGCCTTTTTGTGAATGTTTTCATCCTAAACTGCCTATACCTTTTAAAACAAGTTATTTTATACCAAAGCATACTGTTATACTGTAAAATTCTTTTATTTCTTACTATTATACGATAGAACTTTATAATCTAATTATTAATTCAGTTTGAAAGCATACAGTATTAATGTTTATTTATATACATATAGGAAATTCCACGGGATTTTGTTTTGCCATCATTTGTTCTGTAGCGAGAAATGTAAAAAGTTAGATAATCCACCTAGTGGGCGTTGTCTAACTTTCTGTTTCTTTGATATCACCATGTTTTAATCGATTCCCTATTTTTCTTATAAACTTTTCCCTTTAACTGTAAAATTCTTTTATTTCATACCGTTATACGATAGAACCTTATAATCCAATTATCAACTCAGTTTGAAAGCAATACAGTATTAATGTTTATTTATATACATGTAGGATATTCCACGGGATTATTTTGTTTTGCCATCATTTGTTCTGTAGCGTGAATTGTAAAAAGTCAAATAATTTCCCAGAGGACGATAATTTTAACTAATACAACTTTCCATATCAGCGCCATCTATCGCGTTATCTATCGCCAACGCAACAAATATTGTGCCAGAAGCTTTACTAACCATCGTTCAATAAAGACGCTTTTCGGATGGACAGGTCGTTGGAACTCGACTTAATACAAATTTTTGGTGCAAACAAAAGACCTTATCACTCGGCAAAATATCGTCGGCACTTTTCGTCAACAATTTTCCGTTTCTACCTTCAAGAACCGCTCAAGCAAGTGTTTCATCATCGTCAACTTTTTTAAACTAATTTGAAAATGCAGACGATAGTAACGGAACTATTGTCTGCAAACGAAATTCAGCCAATCATGTGAAACTTTGAAGTGATATCACTTTCGTTGTCTTTTACTGACGGAAAGTGCGGACGATATTTCGCCGTGTGATAAGGCCTTAACCCATTTATGCCTAATGTTAAAAAATTGAAATTTTTGCATGAAATTTCTATATGTTAGGAAAAAATATATAATAAAAACAACTTTTATGTGAAGGCTGTTCCAAAAATGGAACAGTAGGCATAAATGGGTAAGTCTGCCGGGGCCTTATTTCCTATCACGGGTGTTATGTTGAAGTTAGAAGAGAGGGATTCCAGTTCAGGTGTCATCCTCACCATCGCAAAATTAGAGGTCAGTTCCGAACTACTCCTAGTTTTGCTATAAAATTGGGCTTTAATATAACTGGACTGAACTCTATATTCTTTATTCCTTTCATTTTAATTTTCCAAGCAACGTTTTATAATTGTTCAGGTAAAAGCATCTAAAAAGCTTCGTTTGTCTCAAAGTTAGGCTGCGTCAATTTTCCGATTAACTTTTAATAAATGATGATAAAACTGCAGATTCTCCGAAAATTAATGAGATGTATAATTTTCTCAGGGATGCTACCCTCGGCAGGAGTCCAAATTTTCGGGCTCATTCTCCCCGCCGGATGGAATCCATCAATTATTTAAAGAACCTTCGTTTCCTTTCAGAATTTAACATCGCTCTCTTATTTTTCTCTCTCTAACTATTAGGTTGAAATGCCATTAAATATTGTTACTCATAGATTTTGGCAAAGTTTGCTTGTCCGATTTTTTTTTGCTATTGTTTGTTTCAAGAATAGCATCCTTTTGATTAAGGTTTAGTTTTTCTTTATTATATTATAAATCACGTTTTTCTATAAACTATTTATAAAGATATCTATGTTTTAACGATTCATTTTTATCACTTTTTTTAACGAATTTTAGTTTTATTTATTTTAGGGGGCAATTTTCTTTTGTATACTTATTGATGTATGTGGAATTGTTACTTTTTACGATTTTTTTTTGATAATCTTGTTTCGTTATTGTATTAAATATTCCATGTTTTTCAAGCATGAATTATTTAATACTTGTTATAAAGCTATTGTTAATTAATTTTTTTTTACTTTTTTTCGGTTTTTTTTTACAATCTTGTTTTGTTATATAAATATTTATATAACAAAATATTTATATTTGTTATTTAAAATTATTTGTTATATAATTATATAATATTAAATATTCCATGTTTTTCAAGCATAAATTATTTACTTGTACTAATACTTGTTATAAAGTTATTGTTAATTAATTATTATTACTTTTTTCGGGTTTTATTTTTTTAATAATCTTGTTTTTTAAATATTCCATGTTTTTTAAGCATAAATTATTTAATACTTGTTATAAAGTTCGATTAATTATTGTTGCTTTTTTCGTTTTGATAGTTTTGTTTTGTTATTATATTAAATATTCCACGTTTTTCAAGCTTCAATTATTTAATACTTGTTAACTTGATCGAACACTATAGCATTCATTTTTGAGGTCTGAACCGTGTTATCATGTATTATAAATCACATTATCATGTATTCATTTTCTTTTTGTAATTATTATGCACTCAAACTAATGACTAAAGGGTTGACTGAATCTTAACACCTTGTTTTCTTCCTGTCTGTCCTCGAATTTGTTATACATCGTATTACTTCGTTTTATGTAATTTTCGATTTATTCGTGTACATTTCATCCTTTCACAGAAAATTACAGAATAATTTCCTTTTTGAGCTCAAATAAAAATACATACATTATTTACTTGCCACCTTTTACGACTAGTTACTTCGCTAGGAGGACTAGTTATTTCATTTTTAATTAAATCGTTTTGTCTAATTTGATGTTCATGTTTTATTATTATTTTTTATTCTTTTCCAAGGGGAATAGAATAAAAAAAGGGATTAAATTGACTGACATTAATTCTATTTAACGAATTATTTTACCATCAGTTTCTCAATTTTTTAACCCATTAGTTAAGTTTTGGTACAAAATAAACTCAGGAAGAAGAATTTTTTTAATTAATTAAATTTAAAAATTAAAGATTTTTAATGCTATTTTCAGTGAACATTTACTGCTTTGTATTAAAAATTGTTATCATCCTTCATGTTCTTTCAAATATAGTTAGAAAAAAATGCTAATGTGAAGATTTCAGCCAGATTTAAACGTACTTTTAAAAAAAAACTTAGGTAAATAACTTGCTAAAACCGTATTAAATAGTTTTATTCTTTGTGTGTATAGATCTAATGGAATCTAATTCAAATGACATCATTTTGCGATTAAAAATACACACGATCTTTTCATCTGTGTTTTAAATTTCACGGTATTGTAGCTTCATTAATTTTTTATTTAAATAAAATTCTTCTACCTGAACTTTGACAATGAAACTAACTAAAATGTGGAGAAACTAATACATCGGTTTTGAATTTCAATTCTGTAATAAAATCTATTGTTGAAAACCAACAAAAAATTATTTCTAAATAATTACTGAAATTCGTGAAATTTTTGCTTAATAATCAATTTGGTAACTTTAAAAAGTCTTATTTTTTAAATTTCAAAACTGTTCAAAAATCAGTTTGGCGCCACTATTTTCTGAAGTTATTAGGTTAGGAGGAAGCCTCAATATTTCGCATATTTGTTGCTCAAATTTCAATGAAATCGCTTTGAAGCTCACAGTCCCACCTTACAAACTATATCTTTGCCGAATTTGGTAGCTCTAAGTCTATATCAATAATGCATGTATTCATCTCTATTAGTAGTTGAAATTTCCCCACAATTAAGTTAATCCCAGGGTCGAACCTAGGAAAGGGTTCAACGATCCAAGATAAGAAAATGTATAAAATTATTACAAAAAATTTCTTATTTTTAAGGGGAAGTGTTAAATGTCTAATAAGGAACCACAAGCCAGTGCTGTGTCCAGGAACTGTCTCTGTTCTCTATGGCATTGAACTAATCAGAATACAAAATCTATTTGGGATTCAAAAATACGCATTCGTTTAAAATCTGGATTTTTTTTTAGCTTTTGAATATTTTAAAATTGATTAATATGGCTTGATTGTTGCTATTAGATACACCCAGATAAATTTAAACTCTGTAACCATAACTATTTTCCTCGGTCCTCTAGCATGAACAATTAATCCATGTCTTGGAAGCAAGTGTTAAAATCATGATGTAGTCCCTGAGAATCGTTTTAATGCATATATGTTAAATGTCGTTGTCCTAAATAGTTTTGTCTCCTTGTAAGTCATGCCCTTTTGATGTCATTAAATGTATTTTAACTTAATTGGCATGATTTATCGATTGCAATCGTCTTCCCTGACAGAATACAGATCTTTGCGTCCTTTCGGTCACAACTCTCATTAAAAAGTAGCCGTAAATCATTACAAATATATGTATGCATGTGTTTAATCGTATTTTGGTTCGAGATTTTCCAGCGGTTTCTTGAAGAACGTAGCTAAGTAATTTTTTCTTTCTTTCTTCCCTCCCTATTTTGTTTGTGATTAAAAATAATTGAAGCCACTACCATGTAATAAATGGTTTATCGATTGTTTTTGTATATCTATATATAAACACTTGTGTGGACTCAAAATCAGGCAGAATTTGTTAATCGCAGTTTGGCAACACCTCGACTTTGCTCAATGATATCTACACACGGTTTGATAAGATTTCAAGCGAACGCATTAAAAAAAAATTTTTACAGTGAGTTTAAAGTCGAGCCGTATCGATTTTAAAACGAAATCGTCGAAAAAGAGAAGACAGAAGAAAAAAAGTTGTTTGTGTTTACAAAGAACTTTTCTAAGGTTCAGTTTTCGTATGTACATTTTACATTTTTTATTTTATTCCTTTCATTTTTTAACCTATTTTGGAATGGGCTAAATTTGAATATAGCTTTTTGCTCAAACAATTTTTTTGTTTTTTTGTAAATTTCAATTTTTTTAATTCTGTTTCTGTGCTATAGTTCCCACATTTGAAAAATTGTGAGCAAAGTACAATTTTTTATAATTTGTTTATGCGGTGGATGTATATAGTTCCTAAACGAGAAATTATTTGTGTTTACAAAGAACTTTTCTAAGGCTCAATTTTCGAGTGTACTTTTTGCTTCACATTTTTTTATGCCTTTCATTGTTTTATCATATTTTGGAATAAACTATTTGATTATATATTTATCTAGACTAAAGTGGTTTAGTAGATAGCGAACTAGCGAAGCGATCCGAGAGGAATTGCATTACCAGATCCTGGGGGTTGGCGAGCATAAGCGAGTTCCCTAGTTTTATATAAGCCGACAGCCTTTTAAGTAGCCTTTAGCCAAAACTTTATTTTGTTGTTTAGCCTTTCAGCGGAGATCACGAGTTAACTCATCATCAGAAAATACTTTTTTTGGGGGGCGGGGGGGGGTAATTTGAAACTGTTGAAGGATAAAATAATCTCACTGTATCAATAGAATAATTGAATATTTGTTCCGAGCGTGCATTATTTGTAGAGATGACTTCAGAATTAACTTGCACAGAAAGCAAATGCGTGATTCTGTCTGCCTTGACAGCGAGTGAGTGAGTGCGTGAAGTTCAACTCTTTACCACTCAGTGTTTGAATAAAACATATGTCGTATCATTAGTTATAATGATGTGGTAACTCCCGACATTAAACCGAAAATTGTGTGTGTGCCTCGGCAACAACGCAACCGCAAGTGTGTGGGCCATGAGTGGCACGTGACTGTTGTGTGCATGTTGATGTTTTCTCTCTTTCCTTCCCCTTTCAGCACTTGAAAAACAGCTTTTCTTTTTGTGGTTTGGACATCTGTTGACAGATAGAGAGCGGTGCAGTACAGAACCTCTTTTTCACTTCGTATCGAAGCTTGCAGGAAGTCCTTAGAAAGCGAAGGGATATAATTGAGTCACAGATTTCGGGCTTCCTGCTTGTGCGTGCCCTTTGATAGTGCAGCGGTACAGAGGGGCGTCAACAGGGGACCCGTAACGAGCTGCGTGACATTTGGTCAATTTTTTCGGTCCTGAGAGCCGGGCGAGGGCGACCTTCTTCGAATTGCTCGCCACTTGATGTAACAGAAAAGTTAATCTGCTTGTTAAAGCGCTCTGGGGACTCGATATTCTGTTAGGTTTGCGAACGCGCTTTCATACACCCAGTTTCCGTAAGTCGTTAGTCTGCAAATGTGTTTTTGAAAGGGAATGCAAGGATTGACGCTTGTTGTTAGCGTTCTCTAGGTGTTAATACCAATGGATTTTTTTTTGTTTTCATATTTTTCAGACATGTAGCTTTTTATTTTAGAAACTGCATATTAGCTTTTAAATGCATATAATTTTTTAGGCATTTAGTTCTTTTTAAATGTTTTAAAGTTTTCAATTGTATGTGTAATATAATAACACTTCTATATTTTCTTTCTACTTTGCTTTTCCAGGGTGAGGGGGGGGGGGGGGTAGATCAGAGAATAATGATACAAATTACAGAAAATATCTTTCATAAGAAAGTGCTCAAAAATAGAAGTAAATTTTCATTTTTATTTGCGTTTACGTAATTTAGATTAGTTACTGAGTAGGGGATAGGTAAAATATTTTTAATATCACTAAGAGTTGTTTCCTCCAAAGTTTCTCGTGTACCCTGATAAAAGTGTTATCCCAGAGAACGCCAGAATATTAACCTAATATTGTACCTTGGCGTGCATTCAGCATTTTCACTTTATCGCTTTCATGTTATTCTTGGCGAATTATTTGGTGATTAATCCCTGATATATTGTTAATAGTATCCAAAAATCGAATTTCGTTTTCAGACGCGTTTTACCCATTGATTGAAACCAAAATTCGACTCAAAACTACATTTAAAATCACAAAATTGTGATCTAAATTTTATATATTTAAGTCATTGAGTTTTAAGTTGTTACATGTTTCCGAAAGTACAGACGACCACTAGTCCCTCTTTGGATTTGGCACAAAGTGTGATAGGATTCTACATTAAAGGTGCTTAATAATTGATTATTTTTAGTACTGTTGTGTGGATTTGTATAACATGAATTCTTGCTTATGAATGAAATATTCAAATTTTAATTATTGTTACTATATATACAGTACTAGTAGACATTTATATTGGATACAAGATGCAATTTCTACTTCAAAGTGTCCTAATTCTAATTGTCAAAATATGCAATCCAAAAGTGTTTGTGTTTGTTCTTGCAATTCCTTATGTTTTGCATTTATCCTTCTTATTATTTTTCAATTTCATTAAAAAGAAATATAAAAATTCCTCCCTTCCCACTACAAATGTCTTGAATTCGTCTGGATTGGTTGCGATATATATATATATAATCTTTTATTTCAGCAATAATTCGATATAATTCTTTGTCTTAGTATTCATTATCGGGAAGCATAAAATTTCATAATGGTGAATTTAAGAATTTTAATAAAATTGTAACTGTATTGACAAAAAAATGTAAACAATATAACCTAAAAGCGGAATAGTGCGGCATATCAGATCAAATATACAAAAGAAAAATTGCTGTTATTGTTTAGAAATTCGACCTCAGAAATTTGATTCCCCATGTTTTAAGTTCCTTGGAGTTCACAAGTTTAAATTTTGTATTATATTTTAACTAAACACGGTATTGAAATTAAAGTTAGAATAATGAAACTATTATTAAATGTTAATCTTAAAAGAATTTGTAAATATGTATTGAGATTTGCATTTAATCAGCTAGCTGAGAAGAAGCACTTTTTCTAATAGTATGCATGGTTTTCTGAACGAGAAAGAATTGCACACACACACACAAAACACATTTACAATTATATTTTTTGTATTCGTCTGGTTGGTCACGTCGAAGGAAAACTTTTTTTTCGTTCTTTCTTACCTGCGTGTTTCCATGCATCTATTTCATATATTCAAGGAAAAGCATTGCGTGCATTTTTAGTGATTGCATTTATTTACGCAAGTATTACCTTGTTCCTTGTAATAAAGAAATATTTAATACATTTTTATTTCTAAGTAAATTATCGTAATTAAAATTAATAACAAAATTCAGGAATTGGGAGAAAAAAAGCATAGGTAAGAAATTGACTACTACAAATGGTGGCGTTGTTGCTTATGGCTTTGGCATCGCCCAGATCACTGGGAAGATGCGCTATCCCTATGCAAGGACGCCGACACTACAAATGGTAAACATTGCAAGCACGATAAATGAAAATACTGGGAAATCATTAAAATATCTGATCTACACATATACACAATAATGATCTACACAATACTTTTCACGTTTACTGTAGGCCGGGATAGCCTAGTTGGTAGGCACATTAAATTTTTTTTTTAATTCACAAAAAAATACTTTAAAATTTTTAAATAATTAATTATATGCAGTTATTTAAAACACATATTCTATTTTATTTATTTTTGTAAAAAAAAAGTCATGCATTGTAGAGTTTCATAACCTGAGGGTAGATACCATCTATCTTCGTAATATCATCGATTGTTTCTCAAAATGAATAAAAATAAACGTGATTAAGAGAAAAAAAAACCCATTTTCATAATTTTCTGCACTGAATTATAAACTAATTTTCAGTTTTGTGTGTGATTTTTTTTTTTTTTTTTTTTTTTTTTTTTTTGTTTAAAGAAAGATGCTTTATAAAAGATATGGTGATTTTAAAATCACTGAATACTCTTTCACTTCATTCGTAACATACATAGCCTTTGACTGTCAAAATTCACATGACTGAGTCCTTCGATTTGTAGGGTGTCTGACCTGTCTTTATTGCTCGTAGATTTCTTATTGGATATCTGATACTCATCATAAAGATGGGGGGGGGAGATATGATGAGGCAGTAGACATTTATGCATTTGACACATTCAATTCATCGTTCAAAACTGTAGCTAGTTCACGTGACAGATCTTATGAAGTCAGGATTTGTCGTTGTGTTATTACTTTATAAAATATATGGTGATTTTAAAATCACTGAATACTCTTTTACTTCATTCGTAATATACATAGCTTTTGACTATCACAATACTTAGTTCTCCGAATTTGTATGGAGTCTGACCTGTCTTGATTGTTCGTAGATTTTTTATTGCATATCTGATACTCATCACAAAGATGGGTGAAAAGATGTATGATGAGGCAGTAGAAATTTATGCATTTGACACTTTCAATTCATCGTTCAAAACTGTAGATAGATCACGCGACAGATCTCGTGGTCTGGATTTGTCGTTGTATGATTGCGGCTCCTTTGTTTCGCGAGACAGCGAGATTTTTCTTGCAGGTTGAAATACTGCTAAGCTCATGCTTTCACCCACACGTTTTCGTGTGAAAAAAAATCTTCTTGAAAAGAGGTCATTCGTTCTCCCATTACATTCGTTTTTAAAAAAGACCAAAAAGCTGTCCTGGATACTTATGTTAATCAAACGCTGTCTCTTCAGATATGTCCGGGTGTAGCCCCTGAAGGATTTGTTCGAAGAATAAGACAGTGTATTTTTCAAACTGTATAAGTTATGAAATCTAATTTACAATGTTGACTTTTTTTAAAAGCAAATCAACATTTTTTTTAATGAAAAACCCTAATTTAATCACTTATAATTTTTAACACGTTGAGCAATGTAAATGTAAACATATTTGAGCATTTGCGTTGCCGTGTAGAAGAAACTTGAAATTTTTAAACCGATTTATTTCACTGCAGACATAATTTACGTACAATGTATAAATGATAAGGAATGCGTCAGTCTACATAGTGACATAAGAGTAGAAGAGACCAACATTTTCTTTTTCAGTGGTTTTACTCTGAGATTTTGATAGTGATTTCTTCGTCATGTGTATTCTTAGGAAAGGGAAACTTAGGTCTTTTTAAAAGAAAGGCTGTAAGTATTAGGTATTTTTACACCTTGTCTTAGAGCGTGAAAACTGACTGAATTCAGCATTTTTACACAGTGCTTATTAGAAATAATTAAATAAAGTGGGAATCGAATCAGGAAATAAGAGACCATTTTAGAATGAATTTTATATGGGTTAAATTAAGAGATTAAGATTTAAATTAGATTAATAGATATCATTACATATTTATGTAATGATATTCTAACATTAATTTAAATCTTAATCTCTTAATTTAACCCATATTAACTTCATTCTAAAATGGTCTCTTATTTCCTGATTCGATTCCCACTTTGTCTTCTTAATTAATTCAAGAGAAGCTTTGTAAAATGCAGAATCGGCTAAAAGCCGAAGCTGTTCCCACGCTGCTTGTGAAATGATAAAAATTGCTGACTTAACAAATATTTTGTAAAAAAGATCCCTGTGTTTCCCTTATCATGTGATTGACGCGTTTCAGAAATCCCCTTGAGAATCTTAATAATATATTGGCAGTATAAATAATATTTTCCCTGTCAAGATATGTTTGATCAAATAAGGGAAAATTAATTTCTGCCCGTTTTTCCCGTCACTTCTGCTTGTAAATATGCATGCCTGTCTCCGGAGATGGAATAAAGCGAACTTTAAACTGAAAAGTTTTCTTCAATGTCTTCGAACCTGTCATCTGCTTCCAAAATTTTAAATCCTTACATATATATATTTCGCCTTTAACAAAAGCTTGTAGTGAAATCTCTAAAAATAATTGTATTAATTATATTAGTAGAAAAATTATAAAATCCCCACAAATATCGCTCTTTAAGTTTAATCAACCCAAACAACGCACTTCCCTTTCCTGGGAAATGTTTTGTGCATCCGGTCTGCAAGTAGCTGTTTTTATTATTAGGTACAATTCTGAACTATAATATGGTTTTAGAATTCTCCTCATAAATAAACATAAATGTGTTTTTTTCTTTCTAAAACAATTGTTTGAAAAAGACTGAACACATGTGTTTGATTTTTAGAGATGAGACGATGCATCCAGGATACGTCTGCAAAAAATTCTGGTGGCAGCCAAAATCTAACAAATTAGCCACCTTTTAGCAACCTGCTGGTTCGCCGAAATATGTGGTTTCTGAAATTTTCATTCAAATATTTTATGTAACTTGTCCATCGTGTCTAGCTACTCATATTTAAACATTAGATTTTACTCTTGAAGCCTGATAACGTTTTCTTCATTGTACATTGTATTCATCTAATATCCTATTATTTCATCAAAAATGTGAACATTAAATTGATACAGAAGTGATTAAACTTCAGTTAATTGAAAAATTCTCTTGTTAAACTAAATATATTCCTTAAAAATTTATGGATAAATTGTATTATATATATATTTTTTTTGTTTGTTTTAAGGGTTTCAATGTTGTAATTAATATTAAATTTGGAATGTTTCATAATTTCATTCTATGATATTTCAAAGGAGTGATTATTCGATGAAATTTTCCCTCGTTCTTTAAAAATTTAGTGTATAACATTAAAAAAAAAGGTTTTAAACTGTGAGAACGATTATTCATTTTTGTATATTCAATTATGTTACAGGATTCCACTGTAGGTGTTAAAAATTGTGTGTGCTAATTTTTTTGATTATTTATCGTTGCTTATTTGTTAAGTGAAAACTCACTTGTAATTAAACAAAATTTAAAATATTTTGTTGAAAGTTTACTTCAAGCAGAAATCAACTCAGTTCATGGATATGCAATTCGTATTTCTCTTGATTTCCGTTCACAACAGTGGAAGAAAGTTTCAAGGTGAAATATTTATAACAACAATGAAAACGATTTAAGTTTTATGTCAACAACGAAACATTTATTTTTGATTAATTAAAATTATGAAAATATCATTTAGTGTTGCATATTTTTTAATCTCGAGCTCTTATATGTGGTAAGTTTAGTAAGTCTGTGCCAAAAAGTCTCGCTTATAAAGTGCATACATTTTTATTATTAGTAGAAATAAAGATGAAAACGACATTTTTTATTCATTTTAAATTTTATTCCAAATGCGTATATTTATTCAGGTGGCTGAATGCGACTCCAGAGCAGCTGTTTCCAGATTCCGGACATTAACTATTACAAACCAGATTTGCTTCACTTTCCACCTTCATATATTTTATTTCTGTTGCTTGAGTGATCAGAATTCAATAGGTTTAAAGGCCGAAGTCCTTTCCTTGTTTTTAAATTTAATTGCTGTTCTGTCCATCGTACGTGCTCAAATGAACCACAGAAAAACCTTGTGGCGACATATCCGCTCAGATCAGATAGACCAAGGACAAAAACTCGACGTTATTATCATTTGTAATCTTATTTTATTATTTTCTTTATCGTTATTCCATTCTGTCCGTCATGATGTTTTAATTGCAGCGTTTGTAAACAATTTAAGATTTTATATTATTGGTTTGTACATTTAATTATTTTTTAAAAAATATTCCGGGGTTGATGATCAAGTTAAATATATAAAATACCGTCTACATCCGGAAGTTTAAATTGCCAATATTGCAACAACTCACCAATGAATTCTGGTTCGGTAAATAAACTGACGATAGTGTTCAGTTCTCAACTTTTTTATGTAATTTTAAAAAAAATCAGACTCCCCCCCCCCCCCTTCTTTTGGTTCTTTTGCGCATCTCTCTGCATCCATAGAACTCGTAACAAGACAAAGAAGTGTTAGAAAAGTGGGTGGGAAACCCTCGAATGTCCCGGTAGCCTGTAAGCGTGAGTGGTTACTTCCTTCAGTGATGTGATTCGTCCTTGGAACCGCGATTTTTCACTTTATTTATTTGATTTCTCATCTTTTCCCCGCTTTTTAAAAATAAATCAATTCAGTTACTGACTGCAGATAAATATTTTAAAAAAATGAGATCCTAGGCTTCAAGAGAGTCCTAGACTGAACCAGTATCATCAAATAATTCGTTTTATACAAATGAAGCTGTTTGATACTAAAATAAAGCTACTTGTTTATATCAGTGTGATTGATGCTCATAAGCAAACTATGAAACGCATATTGAGTCATGTCAATAGACCTGTAAAAAAAAAAAAAAAAAAGTCAATGTGTCTGTGGATGTCGAAAAAGTCAGTCAACCATTTACAGAAATGAAAATTAAAATATGCTAGTGAGATCTATTTACAATAAATCATTGGCGTTATGTTCTATTTATTGTTCTATATGCATTTAAATTTGTGATGGGCAATATGCTTCTTTAAGTGTTGTTGAGATAATAATACTCTATTGATTTCTTGTTTTTATAAACGTTTTAAAATGAATATAAAGATCAATTGGGCCACAGTTTTAATAATTATTTCTGTATAAAGATGCATTAATTTATATTCCAGGCCTGTTTTTCTTTCACACATTATTGCATATCCCTCTTTTGAATTCCCCCTTTTTTGCTTTTTGTTCCATCACATCTCTGTTCCCAGTATAATAATAATGCAAAATGTCATGTATTTTGCATCGTAATATATTGAAAAACTATGGAAAATGGAAAGATGTTTAGGGTACCTTAATTTCCATTGATGGGATTGAAAATTCGGTACAAAAATACAATTACCGTATTTTTATTACCATCCATATCATATTTTTGTATATATTTAAGTCGTATTTTTTCAATTTTCTGCTTCACATAGACCTCAGTATACGAACTATTAAAAGGTCCCAATGCTAACAGATTCGAGCCAAAATTGAATTCATACCTACAATTTTAATGATAAATTAATGTACCAAATTTCACATATATAGCTGATTCTCCATGGTTTTTTTTTTTTTTTTTTTTAGTTTTCATATTAATATACATAGGGACGAAATGATAGATTTTCTTTCGATGGATTTCACCCAAATTTTGGTGAAAATGTATAAATTTAAAGTTAAAATTACACATCTCATTTCATCGTTCTTGCTCGTTGTATTATCGTGCTCATAGACAGACTGACATAACTTCAAAAATGTGTTTGTCGTTTTCTAGAGCGTCTTAGAACATCGTTAAAATCTCGAAGTCGTATTTTTGAGGTTATAACAAAACTTCCTCTTTACCTTCGTATGTTAGAAAGTATTCGTATATAGGGCTTTAAATCCCTTGTTTCTTTGCAAATGGTATCTTTCTATTGTCATTCATTTGAAAATAATTTATAAATTTGCTGCAGTCTTTTAAGCAGCTTATATGTTTATAATAATAAGTGATTATGACTTTAAAAAATCTTATGAATCTGTGATTTTATAAAAAAAAATTTAAATCCTTTGAAGTATAATGCATAATAAAGATTTTTTTGTGGATCAATTTAGGGTTTCAAAGAGCCTTAAGTACCTAGGCAATTTAAAGTGAACTAAAAACTGTTGTGGGAATATTTTGCTTTTTCCCCACTTGGCGCCATTTAAAAGAAACTGTTACTTTTCAAGTCAGCTGTTAAGGGGCTCTGAAACAAAACAATATTGTTTCACTGTACGAACACTGGAAAAAAGCGTTGCCTGAAATGTTTTCCTTCCTGTTAATTATTAACCCGCTAAGCGTTTTAGCTTCAATCTCCGTCGCGTTTAAGACTTTTCTTTTAACACCGTAACACACCCGCTGTTAAATACGTATACATCTCCTCGTCGACCATAAACGTTAGCCGTAAAAGAGTACTAAAGGTAGGCAAGGTAATGGCTTTCTCGGCCTGCCCAATATTTTTCCCTTGACACCCGAGTTCGGATAAATGAGAGCCTGTAAAATATTCTCTTCATTTCCTGCTCTGAAAGTGGAATGTAGAGAAATGTAGAATTGCATTATTCTAGGGTTATATTTGTTCTTCGAATGGGTGGCATCGGATCTTTCTTAGTGCAGTCCTGGAATAATTTATAAGGGATGGTGTCTCTTACCTGGTATAAAGTGTTATTACCTCTGCTATCGATCAGTGACCTGGTGTCTGAAAAATCCAGTAAAAGTCTAGTACGGCATAATGGATTGTCTGGGTTGTAGTCTGATTAATTGAGTAGCATTTTTTGGTTAGGATTTAATTGGTTCTTGCTATTTGTTTTACCTCGCTCGTTTCGATAAGAGGAATTGTTGCATTTTGTTGTTTTCTTCAATTGTACTACATGAGCGGATTAATGATCAGTTTATTACTGCTTCTTGCATTATCTGATGCATTTTCTACTTCATGATATGTTATTTAATTTTTTCTATTCCTGCTATTAGTTCACACTCTACCTATATTTATTTATCTACCTTGTTCAAATTTTCAATCGTTAATAAAATAATTTTTATTTATCCGCTCAACTTCAAATACATTTTTTTAAACGTGTAGGGGACGACTCTTGACGTTAATACAGTGTTTTTTTTTCCAAATATTAATTCATTAATTAAATTAAATTCTTTTTTAATACTTTTATTTTTAGCAGTTTGTAATGAAAATTGAAATCCGCATCCGTGAAGATGAAGAAAGCAAGTTCAATTCTTGCGAAAATTAATACCTTTTTTAATGCTCAGTAATTTTTTTGGATGATTATTTAGTAAAAAATAACTAAGATAAAAAAAAAATTTTTGTTGATCGAAATAGGAATTGAATTTTATATATATATATATATATATATATATATATATATATATTGTTTAAATTCAGCTTAAGGTAGCTTTTCAATTTTCTGTGTTCAATTCCATTCCTTTATAAAATTGTCATTCATTATTTTTATAGCTGAATGACTGTATTGGGATCTGAATTATTTCTAAATCTGAGAACTCTTCTCTGTTGACTTAAATTGTAGGAGTAGCTAATGTTTTAATTAATAATACCAATGTATTTACGGAAAGACAATAATCTATCATCCAAAAGTAGCCAAGGTACATCTTCAAGATTTATTTCCTGCATTTAGTAATATAATATTATTCGACATCGGATGGTAAAACCCTCCTTGGTTTTGCTTATGCGTCAGGATGGGTTTAATTCGTCAAAAACTGTTTAAGTATTTGTATATTAAAGTAAAAACGATTTAAAAAGACTAGATTACTAATGACTTTCGTTTTGTTTTTCAGTTTTTAAAATGATACGTCGCAGTCTACTTTTTTGTACAGTCTTCATTTCCATATTCCATTTGCTGCAAGGGTTAGAAGATGGGCCAAATGTGTGTGCGAAACAAGAAACGTAAGTTGTTTTTAAAAATACAATTAACAGGCGTTTCTGTACATTTTTTTTTCATGGTTTTTATGAATCCCATTTCGAAGTATATTTATTTCTGTATTATAAAATTCATACGATGTTTTTTTTTTAATTATTTGTTTCTATTGTCCTAAAAGTGATTTATACAAATTGACTTCAATAGTGTGTGTATGTGTGTGTGAGAGAGAGAGAGTGCGAGTGTGTGTGAGAGAGAGAGAGAGTGCGAGTGTGTGTGTGTGAGAGAGAGTGCGAGTGTGTGAGAGAGAGAGTGCGAGTGTGTGTGAGAGAGAGTGTGAGTGTGTGTGTGTGAGAGAGAGTGTGAGTGTGTGTGTGTGAGAGAGAGAGTGCGAG
>JAPMOQ010057095.1:177019-232311 GCA_026543055.1 Argiope trifasciata | reverse complement strand
GTGTGTGTGTGAGAGAGTGCGAGTGTGTGTGTGAGAGAGTGCGAGTGTGTGTGAGAGAGAGTGCGAGTGTGTGTGTGTGAGAGAGAGAGAGTGCGAGTGTGTGTGTGTGAGAGAGAGAGCGAGTGTGTGTGTGAGAGAGAGAGAGTGCGAGTGTGTGTGAGAGAGAGAGAGAGTGCGAGTGTGTGTGTGAGAGAGAGAGAGTGCGAGTGTGTGTGAGAGAGTGTGTGCGAGTGAATGTGTGTGTGTGTGTGAGAGAGAGAGAGTGTGAGTGTGTGTGTGTGTGTGAGAGAGTGTGTGTGAGTGTGTGTGAGAGAGAGTGTGTGTGAGTGAGTGAGTGAATGAATGAATGAATGAATGAATGAATGAATGAATTAGTTTCCTGTATTCAAGTACTAATACAGTAAAGCTCTTTTTACATGTTTCACGTTAGTATTATGTTGCGGTGCATATCTGAAACAGGGTGCATAAACATAAAGGACTTGCACACTTCATGGGGAACAGATTTCGAATGTCATATAACAGAATCACCTCGTGTGAAATTCCCTTTGATCTATTGACAAGCAAGGGAATTGTTGTTGTATCCATTGGCATTTGTCATTGACAAGCCCGCTGATCGCTGTCGGCGATTTTAAGCCTATATTAGCGTCCTTTGTTTTTCAGTGGCGTCAACTAGGGCCAAGAGTACGACTTAGCTACTTCATGCTTCACATTCACTGGCACAACCAATTTTTACAAAGGGCTCCTTCACACTATTCATAGATAGAACACAGAATAACAACCATGCCCGAACCTAATGTATATTTTTTGAAATGCATTTCGTTGAAAGTTGAATTGCAAAATTAATTTCTAGAATAAGGAAAATCTATGTTAACTTTTGGCTCTTGATATTTTAAAAATCGTCCTGTACAGTTGAATAGGGTCTATTAAAACTTATTTTACTTTCTGTTGATTTCCGTGTTTCCATTTTCAGGTATCTCACCACTGTCAGGGTATCATACAATAAACCATATCAAATACGTTCATTTACATGGTGTTTAGCATTCCCACCGAGGTGTTCAAGATACAGGTAAGGATTGATATGTTTTTTTCGTTATTGACCCTTCAGTTTGTTTGCTATTTAGCATCCTCCCATTAATTGAAGAAAAATTATATTTTAACATGATAATATTTAGTAATTGGTATGTTTCCTGAAACTTGTAACATGAGTAATGGCGCTTGCATGATGAAAGAATCATTCAAAGTGTTCTACAGAACAAACCATTGGACCTAGATCTATTAAATGTGAATAAAAAGGGCACATAAATGTTCCATATTTTTGGAAAATAGTCTCTTAACTAAAGAAAGAAAATTTTCAAAAATTTTAATCAATTGTCATTTTTAAGTTTCCCTTCAATAATTTGGGATTATATAATCACAAAACCCCCTTTTTAAACCACTTAAAAATTCGAGAAAAAAATATCTTTACGCTATTTATATATCTTACTCTGAGAAAATAACTATACGATAATTTTAGATTTTTCTTCCCACAAAATTTAACAAATTTAGTAATATATATGTATATATTTATATTTATGTAACTGTATGTGCATGAAGGTGGTAAAAGAAGCATTGGTTTTACCTCCTAATAAAGTGTCGAACCTTTTATCCGCTGAAGTGCAGCAATTCAAGATGGTATGCATTCAACAAGTCGTTTGAAGTCCCTTGCAGAAATATTGAACCAGGCTTTCTCTAAACGTGTCCATTGTTGTGATGTCTATAGAGGACGCCAGTGTTGGATTTTATGCGTAAACTGATTTCCAAATGTCTTATGTTCCATGAATGTTTGGTGAGATTCATTTCTGACAGTCTTGATGGCCAAATCATTTACTATATTGTCCAGAATATTCATCAAACCAATCGCGAACTGGTGTCTTGCATAAAATTCTCGTCGTTGTCAGAGTTCATGAAGCCCATGAATGGTCGCAAGTTACCTCCAAGTAGAATATAACCATTTCCAGTGAATGATCATTTCAGTTGGACCAGAGGTCCTAGCCATTTAAAAAAAGTCCATACCATTTGAAAGCCGCCACCAGCTTGCACTGTGTCTTGTTGACAACTTGAGTCCATGATTTCGTAGGGTCCGCGCTACACTCGAATCCTACCATCAGCTGTCACCAATTGAAATAGTGGTTCATCTACCAAGTACTGTTTTCCAGTCATATAGAATAAAACCGATAATGTCACAAGCTCAAGAGAGCGACTCAATGCTGTTATTAAAAGAAATCGAGTTAGTCTTTACTATCATAGTCCATTAACGCCAAATTTCACTGCATTGTCCTAACAGATACATCCCACATTGATTACTGTGTTTATTTCATATAGTATTGCTTGTCTGTTAATGCTGACAATTCTATGCATATGTCGCTTGTCTCGGTCATTAAGTATGTAGGGGTTGTTTTGTGGTGTCGCACCAATGTGGATATGGAATTCCGCCAAGGATTGAACTCGTGACTTTACGATTCGCAGCCTCTTAACATCTCCCCTATACAAAAGTGACCACCAATGTTTAGTGGCTGTTACTGGCTTATAAAGATACCACTACAATACTCACCCACCAGTGAGTCTTCAAAGAGACGAACGATTATATAACGCCAAGTGTTATGCCGAGCGAAGAGAGTGTTTCGGTCGCTCTAAGCGTTATAGCGAGTGAAGAGAATATTTCGGTAGAACCCAGCGTTATGGCGAGTGAAGAGCGTATTCATTGTCCGAGGTCACCAATGTGTCGATTTATATTGTGGATTTGCAGCCGCGTAACATATCCTCTAGACAAAAGTGATCACCAGTGTTTAGTGGCTGTTACTGGCTTATTAAGATATCACCACAAGTACAGTCAGTAAGTCACTGCAGTGCTTTTGTTGGAAAATCATATCTGAGATTAGACGTTCTTAGCATTCTTGACACTAAATCTTGGAATGTTGATTTCCCTAATAGATTTCAGAAATGAGATGTCCCATGTGTCTAGTTTGAAGTACAAGTATCATTCCGTGTTCAAAGTTTTTTAATTTTCATCATGCGGCCATAATAACATCAGATAACATTTTTGCATGAACCATTTGAATGCAAATGAAAGACCTGTTGATGCATTACCTATTTTTACATTTCGTACTCGATACTACTTCTATTTGTATATTTATATATTCATATCCAATTACTTTTGCCACTTCGGTGTATTGCGTCAATATTGAATATGTTTCTGTCTCTACATTGTCCCAGAAATGCAATTAATGATTTAAAAAATAAAATACAAACAAGTCAAACATGAAAATCATAAACCACTGTGTTTCGGACAAGTGGTTTTAATTTCTCTTCTTTCCCCTCCCTCTTCTTGACCGTGTTTTAAATTAGCCTTAAGAATATTCTTTTATGTGTGTATTTGAATTTTTATTGCTCATGTTTTTCATTTTTATTTTCCTAGAATCGCTTACACAACAGGATATAAAACAGAGGCAAAAATAAACACCAGGACCGTCAATGCTTGCTGTAAAGGGTTTGTTTTAACGGCTGCTGAAGACAGATGTGTGCGTAAGTTGTATTTGTATGCGTCAGTTTTGAGTATGGGTACATTTTACTACAAAATATTATTTAAATTAAATGTATCGATTTATTCCGTAGTTCTCTATGAATACATGTATATTTCTTATTAGTTTCATTTCCTTTAAACTTAATTTGTTGTCAGTGATAGTTAAACATACTTTTGATACTATAAATATATTTATGTATTGTATAAATTTTTTTTGTATCCTTAATTTCTAATTATTTGTTTTTAATATTGAAAATTGAATTTTTTTAAAGTTTACTAATAATTTAATCAAACTTGCCTACATTAATTCTATAAGTATGATTTTGTGTCTGTATTGCAAGAAATTATTCACTTGAAATTGTAAAGATTTATGCTGCTGATTAATTTATTGTGATTAGAATAGGTACAGTTGGGAAACTAGTTTCAACTGTTGAGGAAATGTTTCCATTGATTTTTTTATGATATGGTTACTTTTTTTTCTAGTTATTTGGCCTATATTTAATTGATTGAATCAATGAATCGATTCTGTGTTCTACAATCTTTAAACGTTTGAATTATTATATGTTGAAAGGTTGCATTTAAAAAAAAACTTTAAAATAAATGAAAGATTTTTTTTTATTTTTACAGAATTTTGATAAGTACTATTTATATTTAACAATTTTTAAAATTTAAGCCAGGTTTTTTTAAATAGATTATGTGACTTGTTTTATCTGACATGCTCAGGGGGGGGGGGTTGGGGGGATAGAAAATACTCTAAAAAAATCAACTAATTATTGTCTCAAATTCTATGTCGGTATTTCCAAAATTCTTCACGAAATTACATTTTACATGATTTTTTTTTTTCAATAGAAGTTAAAATTTCTTTTTATCCCTTTTATTTTGTAAATATAATAAACCAGTTTTAAAACAAGTTAATTTCTTGATGAATAATTTTTTAGATATACCATTTTATGAATAAAATGAAACTATGTATTTTTTTTCTTAGCATATTGCACAAATTCCTGTATTCATGGTATTTGCATTGGACCTGAAGAATGTGAATGTCAAGCAGGTTTCGGGGGACCTACATGCAACATTTGTAAGTACTATTTTAATTTGTTTCATTTCTTGCGTCTTTATAAGTTTCTTTTCACTTTTTAACATTTTAGATAATCTGCCTGTTAGCTGTATCTAACCTTTCTTTTTTTTCTTTTCATGCTTTTTAGTGTATCATGGTAAGCATGCAACTCTTTGCTTTATCCTTCCAAATTTCTTAACTTTGGATTCTTGCATATCACTTTAAAATTATAACAAAAGGATTATATCTGAAAATTGTAATTATATATATAAAATGTATGTATTAGCACAGTCTTTTATTCTGTATATGATCTCATTTTTAAATCACTAGATAATTTTATTTGAAAATTCTTATTACATATGTAAAGTATTTGCATTGTATTAGTACATAGATTCTTACTTTTTTTTAATGTGGTTTCATTTTCAAATTAAAAGATATTTTTGAATCAAGTCCACATCTAAATTAAAAGATAAATAAAAATTTTTAAATGTCTAGAAAATTCCTAAAAGTAATTATTTAAGACACTTTAAAAAATGTTTATCAAATAATTTACTTTGCCTACCTTTTAAAATTTTCATTATTTAACTTCACTTTAAAATGTTAAAGCACTTGAAGGAAAATAATCCTAAAAACATAATCATGGTCCCCATGTTTTTTTTTCTTTTACTAGCACTTAATTAATTGATCTAAAGTAATGTGATTACTAAGAAATATTTTTTGATAATATTTTATTTCTCTAAGTTTTGTGATTTTAATCCACTTAATGAAGTGTCAAATCTTGGTTTAAAAAATTGTATTAATGCTTTAACTAAAATTTTTAAGACATGAATGGTTATTCTTCAAAGTTAAATTTTTTCCTTCAAATTTTCAGCTTGCCCTTCTGGCAAATACGGACCTCAATGTGAGCGCGATTGTATTTGTCAAAACAAAGCACTCTGTGATCCTGTAACTGGTACATGTTCATGTAAACCTGGTATGTCATTGGCTTTCATTATCCATTTATTTATTATTAACATCTACAAATTAAATTAGTTTAAATTTATTTCAATTCATCTTTATAAACTAGTAATTATTCCTTGAAAAACTTGTAACAAGTTATCGCTTTCATAGAATTGTCTGTTTACCAATATTTCAGGTTGGCAAGGCTCAGACTGCAGTGAACCCTGTGATGATGGCTTTTATGGCTATCATTGTGAGCAAGAATGTCGTTGTGAAAATGGTGCTTCCTGCAATCCAGTTTCTGGTGCTTGTGAATGTGCTCCTGGTTATAGAGGCCCTCTGTACGTATAAATTTATTTACCTATATTTTTTCATTGATATATTTGTTCTAATTTATGAATGAGAATTTTTAAGATATTTGAAGATTTGAAATTTTTTCCCTATTGATTGAGATAAGAAAATGAGACTTTTAAGGATAAATTGAATAAATATTCAAAATAAATGATAAATATTTATACATGAATATTTATTCAATATTTGAATAATTGAATGAATATTCAAATATTCATGAATAAATATTCAAAAATATGTGATGTGTAGTATAATTCCATTAGACTTTTCTCTTTTTAAGAGGAATAGCTAGTTAATATCTAAAAAAAGTTACTCAAGATACTTATATTGTCAATTATTTTGAATAGATATAAAGGCAAATTCTTCATTTTAAATTTTAGTGTCTATTTCTATGATTGTCAATGCAATTTTGGGAAATATTTTGGCTTATCACCTCTCACTATGGTTTGTTAAACTCTGAAATACTCTTTTTTTTTTTAAAGAAATTTTTAAGTTGTATAGTATAACATGTTGTGAGAGTGGAAATAGTTAAAAAGTGAAATTTTCATTTTCCCATGATTTTCTTGATCGAAAAACAAGTAAGATTAAGTGCATTACCAGTTCAGCTTAATAATTACCTTTTGCATTAAAAGTTTTTTGTGATTAAAATTATTTAAAAACTGAAGGCTAAAAAATTATTTTCAGTATTTAACTTTGATTGCTATTTAATTTCTGCATATGACACTTTGTTGAAAAAATTACTTTTTCTTTAGGTGTACAGAACCTTGTCCTGAAGGTACACATGGAGAATCATGTGCTAACAAATGTGATTGTCAGAATGGTGGTACTTGTGACCACGTTACAGGGGACTGCTTCTGTCCATCTGGATGGACTGTAAGTATTTGTAAATATATTTTAAGCATATAAATAAAATGTAAAATAGTAGCTTTAAATCATGTAATATCATATAATGTATTTATTTATATTTATGTTTGTATTTAGGATTCTTAACTTATATTACGGGCACCGTTAATTACTGATATTTTATAATATTTTCAAAAATGCAAAATGATACCCCTCTCAATGCTTAGTTTTAAAATTTTAATAAATTTTAAATATAAAAATACAAAAATATTCCAATATAAAAAAAATCCTTAATCCTCCTCCTCCCTTTCCCAATTTTTAGTTGGTGATTCTAACAGTGGCTTATTGGCCATATGCTAGAAATTTATTATATAATGTTCCAATTTCAAAAAAATAGTCAGTTTTGAAACATTTCTGTTTTATCTCAGCTCTATTTCAATGTTACTTCAAAAAAAGAGCCCCTAAGACAGGAGAGAACTATTTAAAATGCAATTTTTGGTTAAAGGGAAGAGATAAAATTAAATATATATCTATTAAAGGAATGAAATTCCATTTCTATTTAATCAAATGCATGAAATGGAGTCAAATCCATGCTATTAATTAAAATTAAATACAGACCACAAATGCAAATTGAACCTGATTTGAACGAATTCATATCAAAACTAGCTAGAGTGTAACAGATTTAAGTTATTATATTAATGAGGATTATTATGTAATAATGCCAGCTGTTTAATACATCATATTAATAAATTTATTTATGTGGTACAAAATTTAAAAAGATTCAGAGTCCTTGTTCAATATTTTTGAAATTTTTCTAGTTGGCTTCATAATTAAGTGCTAATTTTTCTTTCTTAAGGGTGCTGTTTGTGCAAATCCTTGCTCACCTGGTTATTATGGCAAAGGCTGTGAAGAAAGATGTGTGTGCTATAATGGAGCATCTTGTGACCATTTAACTGGAAAGTGCACTTGTGCAGCTGGTTATCGAGGGGAGAGATGTCAAGATGAATGCCCTCTTGGCACTTGGGGGCTAAATTGTTCCAGTGTAAGTTTACATATGATTCACAATTTGTTTTTAAATAATTATATTTTAAACTGTATTATATGCTCCTGAATACATAATAGTGATACCATTTACAAATGTGGATATGGGATAAATAATATTCTGTATACATGTTAGTTTAATTTTTTCTATTTAATTTTCCTAGTGTTAGAATTTTATTTTCTTACAATATATTGCTTAGCATTGCCTTACTAAAATGATTCTAAAGAAATTGTTCAAAATTGTCAAACAAAGATTTTGAGGAACAAAATAGTTGTTTGATAATCACAAAAGGATGATTGAAGAATGAGATTAATCTAGAAAAGAGTGACAACAGCAACAGTGAGGAAAATTGAATGTAATTTATTTTTTGAGAGTCATAGTTGTTAACAGAAGTGAAGAGTTTTCGTGACTTAATTTAGCAAGAGAAATTCATCTAAATAAAATTTAAAAAATAAAAGGACTTTGTTTGAGAGTTGTGAAAACTCTCTATTCAGAGACAATATGCAAAAAATTTCATTACCCCAAGAAAAAACAATGATCGTTAGCTTTTTAAAGTAATATTTATATTATGTATTTGCTTACCCAGCAATCATAAAAATTCTTTTTATTTAGTATTTGTTTGATTTTCCCCTTTTTATTTCTAACAAAATTTAACTTTGTTAAAATTAGACATACATTTTTAATTTGAACTAACTATATGTAATAAAATGTTAATATATAAAAACGTATTGTTGTATATTGACTTGAAGAAGGGAAATATTAGATTTTCTAGATATTTATTTGTGACAAAGTAAAAATATAGTCAAGATTATGGGAAAAAGAATGTGAAATTCAAATTCTGCATTTTCTTGTTTTCTGTTTGTAATTTTTTTCTCTACTCTTTACAGCAATAATAAAATTATCTATTAAAACTTTCATATATCTTTGTAAAAAAGTATCCTATAAAATATTTTATTCCTCCTTTTTTAATGATAGTCCTAATTAGTTATATATATAACTGCATTTTCTGTTTGTTTTGTACATCAATTAATTATTAAAATTTTAGTCAAAATTTGTCTTATAAATATAGAATTTGTTTTCTCTTAATTCTAGAAGTTATATTGTGATAGTAGAAAATAATTTTACTTTTTCAATTTTAAATGTAATCGTGATTGTAACGTTTGCCTTTATTGTCTATATGCTATACAAACACTCAATTATTTACAAATAAAGTGGATTTTAACACACAGAAATATCATGCATCAAATTTTTGAATGGGATTCCTTTTTTAAACTGAAATTCAAGAAAAAAATTAATTGCAGATTCTTTGTTCTTTCAGGCAAAAATAAATAAATAATAAATGTGTATAAAATTAGAAATTAGATTTCTTGGGAATAGTAATAGTTTCTGTAGATTTATAAAAGCAGTTATTCATTAATTACTGCTTCATTTCTTTTAGAACTGTAGCTGTGATAATGGTGCCAACTGTGATCCTGTTGATGGTACATGTATGTGCCCTGCTGGATTTACTGGAGAACGATGTGAAAGCAGAAGTATGTATTCTTTATATGTAACTAAAATATAACTGTAGTAAGCCCTTGTTTCAACATATATCCAATTAACAGATATAATTTGATTAATATAGATGATGCAGTTTTAGAAAAATATGTATGATGTTAAAACATTTGAACTTTCAAATATGCACCTGTAAGAATTTTGAACTTGTAATAATAATCTTATGATGTGCATTTAAAGTTTTTTACTTTTGTAATATTATGCAATATCATGCCTAATAACTTATTTTAAACAATCTATGTAATACTGTTCTGATTTAATTAGCTTAATATTTTATGGATAACTTTTTAGTCCAAATAATAGTGTTTAAATTTGAAATTTTTGCATGTGACATTTAAATTATAATTTCTTCTTATTGATTCCCCCACCACTCCAATAATATTGATGATTATTTTTCTGAATAATCTTGGATAAAATATGTTTATTTTATTTGAGATAAAAATTCATGTATTTTAGTATTTAATATTTTGTTTTGAATTATTAGAAAAAAAAAAATAATTTCTGAAATGATGTTTTTGAAGTATTCTGTAATTTTGGTTAATGAATGAAATTGCAACTATTTGTTTTTTCCTGGCATATTTTATTTTTGATTTGAATAATGTTTAATATATAATATTGGAATAATTATTTCTATTTTAGTTTTGGTTTTTAAACTAGACATATCATTTATATTTTGGAATTTTTAATTTGATCTTTCAAAATTTAGTACAATTTTAATACTTATAAAAATCAAACTATCTGAACATTAAAAAGGTCTCTTTTTGTAAGATTATTTTTTTTTAAAGTGATGTGATTCTTTGTTGCACTTAATTTAGTCCTTCTTTATTTAAAGAAAATGAATATTTTATTATTATTGAACTGCATTTTTTAAGCAAATTTTGTTTTTTATTTCAGTATGTCCAAAAGAATACTTTGGGCCAAAATGTGATCAAATATGCCAGTGTAAACAAGATAATACTGAACTGTAAGTGAAAATGAATTTCTAGTTTGATTAAAAATGCAAACTTATGAAATGATCATTGAAATTTATTAACTATGTTACAGCATATAAGAATTTGGAAAATCAGGAATTTCAAACTCTGTATGATTTATTTCATAATACTGTTATCATCCTTTTTAAATTAAATAAAATGTATAAATAATAAAATGTATTTAAAAATAATTTTAATTATATAAACAATTTTAATTCAGAATTGTATTGAACTCTTATCAGTTATTGAATTATGAAATTGATTTCTGGTGTGTTATTTGTTGCTCTCTAGAAGCAGAAAACTGAATATTCAAAATTCCTTGATTAACAAGAATATCTTTTTGTATTGAAATACTCATGAAATGCATCATATCTAAATTGAAATTCTATATGTGTGATTAAAATTGCTTTTAAAATTTTACTTAATCCAGGAATGCTAATAAAAAAAAACCATAATTTAAATATTCCATCTAATTAATTTTTTTAAAAAAAAAGAGCACTACTTACATTTTAACTTGAAATCATCACTCATTTATATTATAAAAATTTTTATGAATTAATATAATCAGATTTTTTATACATTTAAAAAATAAAAGTTTAATTATCCATATCATTTACTCTGTCTATATTCCAATTTTATTATAATAGTTAAAAAGAAAAAAGATTAAATTAATGATTTTCAGTTTCCTATAATCAATTAAATGGTAACTTTTGATCATTTATTTTTGATGTAGTGTTCCTTATATTATTTTTCTTAATTTAAATTCATTTTTTTATTAGCTGTCATCCATGGTCAGGACGATGCAAATGCTTACCTGGGTGGACAGGAGATTACTGCAGTCGTCCTTGTCCTCCTCTTACCTATGGACTTAATTGTGAACAAAACTGTGAATGTTACAATGGTGCTCTTTGTGATCCAGTTAATGGAACTTGCATCTGTGAATCTGGTTACATCGGAAAGAAGTAATTTTTTTAATTATTTGCTTTTAATATTATGATATTGATATTCAATTATTTTATAGATTTTTTTCTAACAAATTTGACGAAATTGTATTAAATTTGTAAGTATATAGTTTTATAATGGCATTTAGTTCCTCAAAATTTATTTGCATTAATTTAATTAATTAATGCCTCATTTCTTTGTCACACAGCCATTAAATGTGTAAGTAAAATGCATTTGGGACCTTTTTTTTAAAAAAAATTATGTCTGTCTTAAAGCTCAAGTGTTTCAACTTTCTGTATCAGCATCATGAAAGAAGTGTTTCTTCATGAATAAAGATCTTTAAAAAAAGTCCTTAATTTCTTGAAGCAGTGATTAAGGAAAAAGAAGAAATTTACACCCTAAAACCTACTTTAATGAATCTAGATTAATATAGAACTTCATTGATGAATTATATTACTTCATAAAAATAATATGCAATATAAAATCAACATCTTTCTTAAATATACATGGAAAAAATTAATATGTTTCTGTTATATTTGATTATATGGGGAAGATGTGGTACATTCGTGACAGAAAAAATAAGTTTTTTCCTGAAATATTTATTTTAAAATGTTCTGCTTTACCTATTTACTTACAAACTGTATGTGAAAAATATTTACCTGTATTGATTGTAAAAATTTTCTTTATTCATAAGTAAGGTGATAAAAAGTAATTTATGATACAAAAGAGATATTATTCCATTCTATTTATATACTTCAAAAGTTATATTCATTCTAATATTTAAATGCTAATTTGCTTTCTTAGCTGTGAAGATAAATGCCCTGTTGGCAAATATGGTAGAAATTGTGCCAATAATTGTACCTGTGAAAATGGTGCCAGTTGTTCTCATACATCAGGATATTGTTCATGTACATCAGGTATGTAGCATTTTATCTAAGACAGATATGATGTGTCCAAAGAGTGAAATAATTTAATTAAATTCTTTTATTTTTAATTTCTTAATCTCAGAAATATTGTCCTGTACTTTAAGGTGTTAATAAAGAATTTAATTTTTTAAGTGATTGTAAAAATAATGCTATTTTTATGTTTGGCTTGTGTAATAATATTTCCAGTATATATATATTCATATTTATTCACCTGCAGGTTGGAATGGCATTAGCTGTAATCTCCCTTGTCACCTTGGAATGTATGGCTTGCAATGTCAAAACAAATGCCAGTGTCAGAATGGGGCTGCTTGTGATCCTGTATCTGGGGAATGCAGCTGCACAGCTGGATACACAGGAGACCATTGTGAGCAAAAGTGCAAAGTAAATACCATATTTTGTGTTTTCTTCATCTTATCACCCAACTAAACATTGGGAAAAGTGCAAACTGCATGATGATATTAAATAGTTATGTAATTCTTCTTTGTAATCCAGATTATATGAATTATCAGTATTCAAAATAAATATCACAGAAATATGTCTGGCATTTGTGAAAGTTTTAATAAATATTGTCATAAAATGTTATGCCGAAATTTCAAAAATTTTATAAAAGCAAATATTACAAAATGAAAAGTCTATGTATACAGTTCATTTGCCCTTTATGGTCATTAGGTTTGATTTTTGTAAAATACTTTTCTGATTATTAACATCTGTTGAAACTAATTTTAAACTAATTCTGTTTTTAAAATCAATTAGGTGAATTATATATATATAATTAAATAAGTTACTTGTCTCAATATCTATCACCTGTCCATTGACTATTTTTTTTATTTTAATTGTGTTTTATATTTAATTGAAAGATATAAGATGAATTTTTAAAAAAACTTTCATAATATTTTTTCTAGATTTCTTTTTATTTAAATAAATGTCTGGTTTAAAAAAATGACAACTATTCTTTTTTATAAATCAAAAAAGCATTTCAAGAAAATAGAAGTGTATTTAGTTTCTAGAAAAACTTTTCAATCTGGAATTCTTTTTCTTTCAGCATGGTTCATATGGGCTAGCCTGCTCTAAAAAATGTGACTGTGACTGGAATCATGCTGATAGCTGTGACCATGTTACTGGGCAGTGCCATTGTCATAAAGGATGGAATGGTATGCTTGTTATTTTTTTAAAAATTTGACATTGAACATGCATGTAAAATTTGTTTTCATCATGCACTCTTTTAAGTTGACTTTCTAAATATTCCACTGTATTCATTTGATTAAGAAAATACATTATAGCGGTATTCAAATTTTATGTTCTTCTGAGATTATAATATGCTTATAAAATCTTTATTATAAAATTGAACAAATTAGCAATGATGAAATGTTTGAATGAGTAGTTAAAAACTGTTTATTAAATTTCTGAATGTGCTAAGTATTGAATTAATTTGTTTGCTTGAACCTTTGAATTAATTTGATTGCCAATATAGATTAAATGTAATTTGAAAGTTAATGTATTCTAAAATATAAAATAATGAATGTATATTTTAAAATACTAAATAATAATTGTATATTAATGTATTCTAGAATATAAAATAATGAGTTCTGTTAATGTTTCCTTGAATATAAAGGGCTTGAATTCTCTATTGCAATATTTCATTTCTAAATAATCAACAAAATATATACGAAAGACTAATTATTACTTTGGGAAAATAATATGTTTTCTTAAAATCCAATTTTAGGTATAAGATGTGACAGCCAGTGTGATCGTGGTCAGTGGGGACCTGAATGTGGCAATATCTGTGATTGCAAAAACAATTCATCCTGTGATATTACCACTGGTCTTTGTGTATGTGAGAGAGGATGGACTGGCAAGAATTGTGATCAAAGTTAGTACTTGAAAATATATACATATATTTTTGTTTATGTCTTTATAGAAATCACTCTCTTCTAATTAATTGTGATCAAAGTTAGTACTTGAAAAAATATATGTATATTTTTTTTGTTTAATTGTCTCAATAGAAATCATTCTTTTCTAATTAAGAGAAAACGATGGCCTGGTAGTTAGCAGAACCAAAGTATTGTGGATATGAAATCCAGTTTTTATCCTATATATTGATCTATTGCACTACATGAGTTATTAAGGATGTCTATTCAAATGTTGTGCTGTAATCTAGCTTCTTTGATAAAATTGTCAAATCCAATTTCAGTTCAAAATTATTGAATCTATCCCAGATAGTTCTCATGTAGCATTTTGTTGATTGTGTGTTCTGAGATTCTGAATCATGTAGGCTATTTAGGCATTCTTAAAAGTTTTGCTGTTATGTTGTTTTCATTATTGTTTCCCTTTAATTTTATGACTAAATATGAACATAGTGTGTGATAAGAAAAAATTTTCTTTTCACAGTTTGTCAACCTGGATACTTTGGATACAATTGCTCAGAAACATGTCCACTTTGCATCAACAGTAATGGAACTTGTCATCATGTCACTGGGCGGTGCCATTGTAACCCTGGTTTCACTGGTCTAAGCTGCAGTGAAAGTAAGATTTCAATATTTCTTCACTTTCTCTTGAAATTATTTGGACACACATTTTTCTTTTTTCATTCATTTGAATTGATTTAAAATTTTGGCATAATTTCAATTTCAATTTGTAGCATGTCCTTCTGGCCATTATGGTGCTCGATGTGAATTTATTTGTAAATGCAAAAATTATGGTCAATGTAGTCCTGCTACTGGTGAATGCCAATGTCCTCCTGGTTGGAAAGGGGACGATTGCAGTATTCGTAAGTTTTCTATGAATCGTTTATTTTGGATTTTTGCAGTGTTTACCATACTGAATTTTTAATGTATAAACATTAAAAGCTTGTATTTTTTTTAGAATGCTTTTATTTCTTTAAATATTTTTCATGTTTTAGATTTGTTATTTCTTTACATTATTCTTTTCTTTATTGCATGTGGATTGACTTATTTCTTGTTAATTTATTTATCTTTATAATTAATATTTAATTTGCTTAGCTTAACTAGTTTATTATTAAATAATAATGTATAAACCAAACTAGATTCAAGTTATCATTTAAAATTTAATTTGTATGCATACAGGATATTCCAAAAATCATGAGAAGTTTAGGTCAAATATATAGAAAAAAAATTTTGCAAGGGAGCAAGAGATAGTAAACATAAATAAAGTGAAAATATGATGATTATTCATAAACAAAAATGTTTTGCTGTTTTGTTGTATCTCTGTCCCTATTTTTACTTTTTTTTGTGTTTTTATTGAATGCTTATAGTACAGATATATGCTTATAGTACAGATACAAGTTTATTTTATTTTTCTTTGTGAAGATTGCATATAAGTGAAAGAAAACATGCTATTGCTTTTTAAAAGTTTTGTCATGACTGCGAGAACTAAAATGTTTTTATCGCATTTCTTGAGTCTTAAAATAAATTCAAAATTTCATTCAATTTTAGTGAATGTCAAGGATTCTCATAGAGATAAAGTTTTATGATAATCATCTTTTAACTTTTTGTCTTGACAAAGTGGGATCCTATTTGTTTCTGTTTCCCTAATCCATGCTTTAACTTTGTCCCATGGTTTTAGAAACATCCTGTTTACTTTTTTCATCAGAGTTTGGAAAAATCTATATTTCCTTTTGTCTTTCCAAAGGTAATTTAATAAATAGACTTAGTTTCTTACAAATGGCATCAATTTTCTTCGCATCATTTTTCTATATTGGCTTTCTTCTTAAGGAGTGTTTTTGAAAGAAAGTAGTGCTGAACTTTATTCTTTATTATATTGAACTTCTTATCTTTATTGTTTTCTTTCATTCTTATTGTGATTTAATTTTCTCTATCTTATTTGTCAATTGCTTTATCTGCATATTCATTCAATCATACTTTTAAAGTAATAACTCGTTTTATATCTTATTTTTTAAAATTAAATTCTTTAAAACACAATTCAGCTGAAGAATTATCAACCTGATTCTTATGAAATCTTTTGGGATAAATAGATATTCCCTGAGTATGGTGCAGAATTTAAAGAGAGAATGTCAATCAATTATTTTATGAAAAAAATATTTGATGAATTAACTTATATAATACACTTCAATAGTGATATGTACAAAAGTTTAAAAAGAAAATCGTACACAATTCACTAAGTTTCAAAATCTGTTATATTTTTAGCTTGTCCAAATGGTACATTTGGCCTTCTCTGTAAAGAAAATTGCAGCTGTCTAAATGGAGGGTACTGTCGCAGAAATGATGGTGTTTGCCGCTGTTCTCCAGGATGGATGGGTTCACGTTGCACAGAAGGTAAAAAAATTTTGCCTTAATAAAGTTTACACAAGAATGTATAGTTGTTTTCAAATGAACTTGAAATATTATTTAAGGCTTTTTCAATTTTCATTGTTAATCAACAACAGCCCATTATTCATAAAAAAGGTTTAATTCCATTTTTCCTTTCGAAGGTAATTTAGTACCTTTGAATGAAATGTTTACAAATATGATTGTATCTGAAAAATATGTACTAATCTTCTTAAGATAAGTACATATTCAAAATTGTAATCATATTAAATCAAATCAATATCAAATGCATATCAAAAGTAGTAAATTTCAAAATTGTAGACTGTTGTAGAATTAGAATGTTTGGTACTGTGTATTGTTTGTTATATATTGCTTAATTGTTGTAGAATATTTAAATGTACTTTATTACTGAAGAATTAGTTTTGCTGATTACATTATTTATCTGAAATATTTTGTAATTCTTACTTTTTTATTAAAGTATTAATATTCTATTGATAACAATTGAGATACTTCAGTTATGACAATATTAATTTAATGCTTTTATTTATCTAAAAAATTATTAACTTTTAAAAAAAATGCAGTTTTTTTCTTTCAAAATTATAAAAATATGTTGACAGTTTTTATGACCTTAAAGTGAAAACTAATTTTGGCTTTCAGTTTTTTTAACATTCCTTGTTACTTGATCTATAAATTAAAAATACCTTTTTAATAATCAATTTTTTTTTTCAGTGTGTCCTGAAGGATATTATGGTGATCATTGCATGCAGCAGTGCCAGTGCAAAAATGAAAACTACATATGTAATGCCATATCTGGCTGCATTTGTAAATATGGTTATGGAGGAGAAAACTGTGAGATTCGTAAGTAATCCTTTTTCTCATTCCATTATTATTACCATTATTCTATTATAAAGATACAGAATGATTTTGAAATATTTGACTAAAATAGAACAATGACTAGGGAATGACTCTTTGATATGATAAAAGACAATGGTTAGACTACATTTGGTTAATTTTTAGTGCCTCTAATTCTGCCTTTGTTAACACGATAATCCTCATGGTCATTGTAAAGCAAAATTATTTGTTAATGTCTGTACCAAATATATATATAATATGCTTTGTGAGAATAGGATTTTGACTGATATGCAAGTTTATGTAATATTACATGCAACATTGGTGGTTGTTCATTTGTTCTTTTAAAATCTTAATGGTATTGTAACGTATAAAATTATAATTCATTCTTCTGATTTTTAAAATTTAAATAAAGTCAATATACCAAATTGTTGAGTACTCTGGACTACCACCAAATTTGCCCATTAACTACTTACTCTGATCTTCATGCAATATATTTTCCTGAATTTCCAACATTTCACACGTTTCCAGCTCATTTCAATAGTATCTTCAAAAGTTGTATTAATATTATGTATGACTCCTTTATTCAGATGGCATGGACTGCTCTGTTACTTTAAAAAACAAATTTGATTGACTTTTTTTTTTCCCCCTTTTCTTTTTGAACACATGAGAAAGTTATTTCAAGTGCAGTAAATATCTAGTGGTAACAAATGCTGGAGTAAAAATGTGCCCAAAGTGCTGAAAGAAATATGCTTGAAATTCTAGACATTTCTGCTTGCGACTAATAAATATACTATCATCAGTGCTTTCAAAAGTGTGTAAAAAACTAAATTGTTAAAATTATTATTTTCTTCTTTATTAAACTTTCTTACTAATTTCTATTTTCCCTTTTCTTAAGTGCCTATACTTTACTTACCGTTTCTGTGTATATCTTTTATTACAAAAATCTGCTTATTTTGGTTACCTCAAGTATTTACATTTTTGCCAAATATTTTAGAATTGACTTATATGTAAAATTTTTAATTTTCAAAAAATGTCAAAATAAGCTTTAAATTGTAGCATTTTTTAAATCCCTTCCAATTTGATTGTTTTTCTTAATAAAAAAAATTTTTTGTCAGATATATTTAATTGCATAAATAATTCAGGTCGGAAAGAATTTTATTAATTACTCCTTGGTTTAATGCTTGATTCATATAATCTAGGTTTGATGGGCCAGAGTGTTCAAAAAATGGATGAAGACAATTCATCTACAAGTGCTGGAGTTGTGGGAGGTGTTACTTTAGCCGTCATTTTATTGATAGCGATCATTCTTGTTGTCCTGTATTACAGAAGACGTCTGAAACGATTGAAGGATGAATTAGCTTATGTGACGTAAGTTGTTCTGATTACTATTTCGTTGCCTTTAGATAAACACATAATAAAATTTCAAATGATATTAAAATACAGGGCTGCATTTCTTATTTAACTCTATAATAATTTTATATGAAATGAAATAGATAGAATTTAATACTGTTTGAGTATTTTGCTTTCATAAATCTATATGCAAAGCAAAATTTTAAATCCTGAAATATATAGTATAAAGAAAATGTTTGTGAAATATTTTTTTTAATATATATGTTCTTTTTTTTTTTTTTTTTTTTTTTTTTTACTTCTTAGGTATGCAGCTGATCCAAATCCATCCCCAGGTATGGATTATTTATTTATTTTATGTATTTAAAAAGTTAAAGATATGGATATGGAAAAATATGTGAATATTTTATGGATAATATCACAGTTTAACAATTCTTATTACTATATTTTAAGAATTAGAGTGACATAAAGATATATTTAAAATGTATTTATAGTATATAATATTAAAATTAAGTATGTGAGCATTACTAGTAATATCTATTAAAATATTTTTGAATAAGATTTATATCTCTTTATTGCATATTAATATTTCCTTTTTAAATCTATGTTGAATTTCAAAGAGTGAATGAATTGTGATATTTTTATTAATTTCTTGTAACCTGTTGCAGATCGTAGACATTTTGACAATCCTGTTTATGCTTATCAAGGCGTTCCACCTCCAACTACTTCTCTAAATAACACTGGTACAAAGCATATTTATAATGATTTGGGAATGAAAAGCAACCTAAATAAGGCAAAGTTTGGCGACGAAGATTCTGAGACTTATGCTTGTGCAGAAAAAGGTAGATTGATTAGCTATTTAATGTTTACGCCTAAAACACTAAAACTTTTGAAATTATGTATATGCAATATAATTATAACCATATTTGGCTTTTCTCCATTAAACATGACACATTCATCCATAAGATTTTGTATGTGATTATTAATTGAATCAACTAAACTAACTTATTACTATTAACTTAATTAACTAATCCGTATTTTATCGCAACTAGTTCGTTCAATTATATTGAGGACACCATGTTAGATATTAACTATTGTTAATTAAAGAATTTGGATGCTGTAATTTTTTTTATGTTGACTCCATTTTAATAAGAGGAATGTTTTAGAAAGGATTTTCTACTTAGTTTAAGGGGAAAAAATGTCATTAATTAGGAAAAATGTCATTTCAAATGTTTATCAAGTTTTTTATGTGTTTCAATTCAATTTTTTTTTTTTGTGAATATAATAATAAATTTGATCCATTTTCAATTCTAACAATATTTTTTATGGTGAATTAATTCAAGAGAGATTTTTTAAAAATTTGAAATTAATGGGAAATATTTGTTTTATCTGTTAATGATATGTGAAATTGTATTGACCTTATACGCAAAATAAATAAATAAAAGTTTTTTGATGTTGTAAATGAAATTTCAGTCATTCATGTCTGATTGAGAGTATGTGATGAACAGTTTTATGATTATGTCATAATTTAAATGTCAACAAAGTATCATTACAAATACTTTTTCATGATGAAATGGTATATGCTGAGAAAAATCAGAATGCAAATGTTTTTCAGCTTTAAGATATTTTTAAATCCTTCGAACTGGCAAAATTTTCACAAATTTTAAAATAGTGAATAAAAATATATGTATGGAAACTGAATAACAAAGGAGGGGAATAAGGAATTCTTAAAATCTCAAATATTGTCCTTTTAGATATAAATGGATTTGTTTTCTTATGCTTATTAATTCATACATTTTCAGGTGCATGTGGTAACATGGGAGAAGATGTATGCTTAAAATCTAAAGTAGATTTGGAATACAATCCCAATATTTATCATAGCATTGAAGACATTAAGCCCAATCTTTCCAAAAAAGAGCCATTTTATGATGAAGTAAAAGACAGGAATTTCGATGGTAATTTTTTAATTATCTATATGCCTTATCTTTTACCATCTTATGTATATAACTATTATATAAATCTCTTATTCCTAACTTTATGATAACACCAGCATATTGTAAAAATTTGTTAACTATTCATAGTATAGTGATGAATATCTGCATCTTTAATTTATGTATTGTTAAAATTGATCTAAAATAATTATGTAATTTAATAGAGCATTTTACTTATAAAATTTCTGATGTAAAAGGAAAGTTTTGAAAACTTTTGTTAAATCATTTTAGTTTTTAATTTATCACAACATATTCATCAATACTTCATTATGTTGAGTTGTCATATTTTTAAAATTATAAGCTAAAATCCAATTATTCATATATGTTATAATTTGACACAAAAATTATTGTGTGCTCGTTTGTGTTCTTAATTTAATTAATTCAACTACATTATCCCCAACTAGAAGTATTCTAATTGTAATAATTGTAGAAAAATTAATAGAAATGTAGAATTCATTCAAAATATTTTAACTTTTTTTTAATGTTCTGTATACTCATCCATGTATAGTTATTCAACTGTGATTAAAATTTCAAAAATTCACACAGAATAGGACTTAATTTTATTTTCTGGTTTAGTATAATAATAGTATTGGTGTATCAAACATTGGTATTTTAAATCATATGAGAACATGAGATTGTTTTGGCTTGTGAGTTTTAAAGTCCTAAAATGGAGAAAATTGGCGATTTTTTAGGATTATTAAAAAATGATAAAGAAGGGTGTCTAAAAGTTAATACTTTGCATAAATGCTGACTGAAGAAACATAAGGAAAAAAAAATAGAAATGAATGCTAAATAGTGAGTGAAGGTATTGAAAGTTATATAGTTTTTTACATTTTTCAATTTTTCTAGCTGTCAAAAAATATTTTGGAGCTCAAATGATTTTGAGATGGGGGGGGGGGGAAGGTCATTGCTTTTCTAAAAACACATAATTTCATACCCATTATTTAAACCAGCTTTTCAAAAAAAATCTAGCTGAAGATAAAGTATTGGAACTTGAGCTATTTTGATATACTGGGGGCACTGTTTACTAAGTATCGACACATGTGTAATATAATAATTGCATGATTACTTAAAACTGGCTTAATTGGTTTTTCACACACACACACACAAACTGGCATCTATAATAAAAAAATTATTTAGAGCTTGATTGTTTTCGAGATTGTCAAAAAAATGTTTTTCTGATAGATTGATACCACATAATTAAATAATAAGAAGAAGAATGTTCCTGCAGATTTCAATTTTTCTTCTTTTTTTCTACATTTTTATGATCATTATTCTAAATAACTTTAATTTTTTGATTTCTTTAAAAAGTTGTTTTCCTTTCAGTGAAAGCATCTGCGTCCAGTGATGCTGGTCTTTACGATCACCTGCAGCACAACAGACCCACCAATGACATCAAACCACAATATCATAGAATGGAGGACTCTTTAAAGAAAGGACAACGTGCTAAAGACCTGTAACTCTGTTGTCACTGTGTTCTGTGGACACAATTCCTTAGATTTGCAGTGAGCTTATGCATGACACCCAATTTTAAAGTTCCAAATATCACCGGAGTGGAGTGGAATGGGAAAAAAAATTAGTTTTACTGTAGAGTATTTAAAAAATTTCAAGAACTTAGATAAAACTTGAAATCAGAACTGTAGTTTCTAAAGTTCAACAAAGAAAGTTTCATTTATTTACCGTCAGAGTATTTATGACTGTAGAATAATTGTTATCATGAAATGTGTTTATATAATTTGAAAGGAAAAACTTTCATTTCATGGTGTATGAGAAATCTGCACATAAATTTTCATAATTATGTTAATGAGGGGAAAAAATGGCCTAGAACTTTTATGGTGCGATTTTTTTTCAACCATATATCAAAATTCCATAGACTTTGAATGATATTTCTAGTGCAGTATAAAGTTAGTAGAAATGTATGATAGCTGTGCATTAACAATCAAAAATTAAAATATCTAATGACAGTATTTGCAACTAAATTATCTGCTGTACATTTGCAATTTTAATTATAAGCTAAAGAATATGGTTACTTTTCATATATTTAGGGAGCTTTTAGTTTATTTATGTTAATTTTAAGTGAAAAAAAAAGTCAAGCTGGTTCTGAAGTTGAACTCCATTAGGTAATTTTACATCATGGATGAATATTCAGTAGGCATCACTATGTGCACTTGAAAGCACACTACCGAATTCTGGTTAGCTATATAGTATAGTCAGATTTTAACTGTGATCTTGAAGCAGTCTAGTTTTTGTTTTAATATTTTATTTCACTTTCAAATGTGTTCTTGCAAAAAAACCATGACTTTTTGTTTCTGTCAGAATTTGAACTGTAGTGATATGGAGAGTGCTTATGAAATTGTACTTTCCAAAATTTTAAGTCTAAAAACCTCTCTTAGTTTTTACAGAATACACAGGTTTAACATAGATACAATGCATTTGACTATCAAAATAAGCAAATAATTAATAGGTTGTTGTTATATTGTAATTGAGCTTTTAGTATGAACGTTCAATTTTTAGAATTGTTGTGTGTCTGTGTTCATGTTTATTATTCAATTTTATCAGTACCTATATGTAAATATATGTATATGTTTTATTTTTATAAAGTGTAAAAGGTTATTGAAATCACTAAAAAAACAGTTGAATTCTTTATGTAAATTTAGTTGGAATATGAATATACTATGTAATATTTTTAATTCTGAGTTTTTATTGTAATATTTGATTAAGGGTATCTAGTTTCTATAATTAGTTTTGTGAGGTGATTTTTTAAATGTATATTTGATGTTAATATTGTTCTAAAAATTATTCACACTTTTTTTTATTGTTATTCTTTTACAAGATTGCTTCAATTTAAAATGCATAGAGGTATTATCTTTTTTAAAGATTTTTTTTTTTTTAGTTTTTAAAAAATTGTTTTAAAAATTATTTTTAAGTCACATCAGTAGTGATTAAAATTGTTTTTATATGATTGAAATATATGTATGAGTTTAAATAGCACTGTGCAAGTATAGCTTCTTTTTTCTCATTGTAAAATGTCTGAATAGTTCACAGCATTTAAGCTCATTTTACACTTTTTATCTGATATTTTTTATCAGATTTTAAATTGTTTCATAAATGTATTTTAAAAGTTGAATTTTTATAGAATAATGCATGATTAATTAGTTAACCCACACATACAAATGCTGCCATGAAAAACTGTAAAATAAAAACACAGGTGGTTATTAAAAACTGAAATAATCTTGCTTCTTTCCTTCTTGAAATGTTTTTCTTTGTGTGGAATTTACAGGTACATTTATATGTGTTCAAGTTTAAACAGTATCGGTCATCACCATAAAAGGACACAAGTACCAAAATCATTGGGAACTCTAAATATTTATTTTTAAAAATTATTTTAAAGTATTCAAAAATCATTACACAAAGTTAATGAACAAGGTTATTTAAAATCATTTATGCATTTTATTCTTATTTGGTGTTGAATTTCATTTGTATGACAAAACTTATATCTTTTGCAGTTCTTATTGTGCAATGCCATGTAATTAAAAAGTTTTAAAATGCCTAACTTTCAAACATGGACAACCAGGGGAAAGATAGACTGCCTTTAAACATGCCTATAGTTTTTTCTTCTGCGTGATCCTCAAAAATTTTCTTTACCTCCACAATAAGGTGCATATGTATGTAAAGAATATGTAGCAGAAGACTGTTACTGACCATTTAATTTGGTCATCAAGATCTAACCGTATATGGTCATCTGTGCTTTATAACTATAGATTTGTCACATAATTTTAATAATAGCCATTACCTTACATCCCATTACTATACTGTAATTTGTATTACAGGCTGATCAGCAACTTTTTTACTACTGCTAATTGAACATGTTATATAGCATTTAATTTTTGATAACCTTAGACACCTTCTCACATCATAAGGACCAGTTACAATGCATCATTCAGTTCAGAATAAAAGCCCTAAAATAGCTATTGCTGTTTTCTTTTTCTCTTTTGTGAAAAATATTTTTTTTTCAACAGAGTTTCTATTATTGTAATTGTAAAATTAATTATCCAATAAATTTTAATGTATGAACAATTGAACAATTTTCATTGACAAAATCTTGTTTCTTCACATATTGAATTTAATAGCATTTAAATTTTTGATTCATTTCAACTCTTCTGGTTTGTGTTTGCAATTTTTATCTAAATCTTCCCATAATTATTATTTATTAGTCAGTTTATTGTTCATCACTTTAAATCTGGCATATGAATATGATGTATAATTACTGCTTAAATTTATCTTTACTATTCTTTTTTTAACCTTTAAAAACAACACCTTTTAAGCAATGTGGAATTGTGCCATATATAGAAAATAAGGTAGAAAAAAAATTACATCAGTTTAGATTTTGTTATACTCTTGAATATTTAGCTAAATCAAATATTTATCCTATTATTGCTAAAAAGAAAAAAAAAGTTTTTGCCAATTTTTTAAAAGAATCAATTTTGCATTTTCATAAGAGACATGGTGACACTCTTGGATCTCTAACAATCAGCACTTCAATCCACATGTGTGTATGCATTTATTTAGCTATATTTATGTTTCACTTTGAAATAGCGAAGTTTATTTGAGTTAAACAGTGCTCAACTTAGCCTAATCGAGGCCTAAGGCAAAAACTTATTTGGGGGAATCCCTTTATTTCATTAATTTACTAATTTTTCACTAATTCACTACAAATTTGTAGTGATAATAATGATGTGAGAAGGTCTTCCAGGTTATCATAGCTTTCAGTAAAGTACAAAAAAAATTTACATTGTATTGATATTTTGTTTTAAAAAAGTTCATTAAAGAAGAAAACGTAAAATATACTTTCTATTTAATGTGGGGGCACGGGGCAACTGCCCCGTATGCTCTTGCCTTAGTTAGGGTCTGGGGACAAACCTCATAATTTGAGCTAGTCAGATGATGATAACAATACATGAGCTATATTCATGTTAATGGGAGGAGGGACATGTATTTAACTCCTGATGGAATCGAATCTATTGCTACTCCTGATGGAATCGAACCTATTGCTACTCCTGATGGAATCGAACCTATTGCCCTTTGGTTATGAAATCAAACATTATGATTTTGTTCTCTTCCCCACAGTATATGTTTGAAACTGGTGTGTATTTAATATGTCAAGGACAAATATTTTTCCTCCGCTGTGGTATTAAAATTTGGAAATAAAGTTGGCTCAAATAGTCTTGCCTCCTTTCCCTTAAATCAAATATGATTATTGTTTCATCAAACGTATGAGGTCCATCACTACTGTAGTGGAAGCTTTATAAGACAGATAACACCTCAGTAGCTTTTCATCCTCAATGGAGTGAAAAGCTACTAATAATATGGGTGTAAGTATGTTGGTGTTTTCCAGGATAGGACATTTGACCTAGAATGGAATGGAATATGGAATTCGGCACTAATGTTCTTTGAAAAGTGAAAATGCACATTTCGAAACGATTTTTTTTTTAATTTTAATTAATTAAAAGTTAGTTTTGTTATTACTGCTATGACTTCAGAAAATATTTTTGCAAAATAATAATACTTTTGGGGTCACTTTAAAAATATCTTCTTTGCGATGTCAATTTAATTGCCACTGATTTTTTCCCCCCTGAAATTTTGCCATAGTTTTTTTTTTTCTTCTATTTTTTGGAATAATTTTCAGTAATATATATCATTGCTATAAAGAAATTCAAGTCGTTTTTATTGTTTCATCAGATATTTAGTGGGATTTTATTCCATTGTTGAAAGTTATATTCTGTTTAGATATCTGCATAGTTTGCATGAGGAATCAAAAAATGAAATTGCACTTTCACATAAAATAAAGACAGAATAAAAAATAGATCAGTCGGATACCTGGGCTTTTAACCTCTTAACTGAGTATTTTCTCTGTCTGATTAGATTATTTCTATTGTAGGAATTTTTTTATCGTTTTGATTCAAATGAGAATTTATCGAATGCTTGATTTATTGGTTACTGAGTTTATCCCACATTACTTTAGTGTTAAACCATAATTTTTATGAATGGCTTGGCTATTATTTAAAAATGTTGTAAATAGATACAGGTACAACAAATTGTCTCAGGAGTTAAAGAAACTGCTTTCATGTGACTTGGGTTTATAATAACCAAAGTAGTTGTAAAGCTATTAAAGTAAAATGGTTTTTGTGTTGAATCGTAATTATGAATTGTTTAAAATTGCGGAGGACATCATAGGACTTGACTTCATTAGGGACCCTTGTGTGCATTAAGCAGAGTTATAAAGTTATCAAAATAAAATTACACTTTGATGGTTGGAGATTATAGTTTTAATTTTTTTTCATAATTTGTAATTTAAAAATACCTTTATAAGAGAATTACGATCATCAAGTTATATATAAAAAATTGAATTGAAATTGAATTCACCTAATATGCGTAATAGAATAACTGATGCCTCACAATTCTAGATCCTAAATAGAACTGTAAAGAAAGATATTAATATTACATAATTGAAAATTAAATTTTCCACTCGTCTTGTCAAATGTAATTCCATAGTCAGGGACTTTTGAGGGAAGCAATTAAAATACCTTCATAGATATAAAAATAAAAGACTATATATATAATATAGATTCTCAGAGTTTATTATAAATGCATAATATAGGGAAATTTTAATTTATGGAAACAAGAATCAGTATTTTTTCTAACTTTTTGTGATGTCAAGAATAGGAAAATAATTGTTTCTCTCGGAATAATTTTTTATATAATAATTATATAAAAAAAAAATTTCTTATAATAATTATAAAATAATATTATATCATTTTAATATGAAAAAAAAAACCATTTCATAATGAAACTGTATCGTGAATAAAGCGTTCAGTTGAAATATAAAAAGTATTCCGGTAATTTTTAATTGTTTCCTGTTGCATTTTAACTATATTTCACTATATAAACAAACATGCAGCAATGTAATAGGGTGACATAGACAATCCAAGTTTCTTGGCTCCATTTCTAGAGAGCGCAAAATTTTGGAACAATTTTGCTAAATTTGATTTTTTTTTATCACTCTTGCTGCTAAATTTGAAAGGGAAAAAAATCTAATTTTAATATTCCTATGTATTTAATTACCAAGATTAATTTCCAAAATTTAGCATCTAATTACATTCTGCATAGAAATATGATTTCTGACACAAACAAGAAAGTCATGAAAGTTTCGGAAACCTTTTTCATTAATTAGCAAAGGCAAATATATTTCCATAATATAAACTAATCGTGCGAGCAATGTGATGAATTTGATTCAATTCGGACTTACTATAATTTGGTACGGAAAGTCATATTTATATTCACAAAAGATTGATCACTGCTTTGAAATGTAGTACATTGTTTTAAATTATAAAACTAGCCGCCTTTGGCGACCAGCTGGTTCGCCATGAGTAATGTGTTCTAAGAATTTTGTCACTGATATTGCCAAAATATTAAATATTTTTTTAAGAAAGCGAGAAGAGGAAAAAAATTATTCAATAAATGATTTAAATGTTGCAAACGATTATAGAAACCTTGGCTTTGCTTTCATTTTTTAGAAACTATCACATTTTATAATGGAAAAAAAATCATTGAATTAATGATACAGATATTGCAAACGATTATAGAAATATGCCATTAAGTCCGGATTCCAATGCATATCCTGTCTAAATTCAATCAGGTTTACCGTAAATAAAGAAGATTTATTGAATTAATGATTTAGATATTGCAAGCGATTATAGAAACCTTTGATTTGCATTTATTTTTTTCGAAAGTATCACATTTTATATTTCTTTTATATTATCCAGTCACGTGCAAAAAGTTGCGTTTCTTTAGATTTATTTGCGATGATAGGTTTTTTTTATTTGAACTTCCGGCATTGTTTTCTTTTATTTTATCCAGCCACGCGATAAAAAAACATGGTTAAAATATTTCTTTAAAAATTCGTTAAAAATAGCAGCTTAAGTTATACATTCAAACACTAATACCATTAGAAAGCTAATTTTTTTATCTTTAAATTGATGCAAAAATCATGTTTGTGCGATATTTTCGGAAGTTATAGCGGAAAAATGTCGAAATATCGCTTAAATTTTAATTAATTCAAATTCCAATTAAAAATTCGAAAAAAGGGCTCCGAGGTGCACATTCCCGACCTCCAAGGTATACATGTACCAAATTTGGTAGCTGTAGGTCCAACGGTCTGGCCTGTAGAGCGCCAACACACGCACACACATTGAGCTTTATTATAAGTATAGATGAATGAAAAACTTAGAATAAGACATCAATAATAAAATTGTTAAGCATAGAAATTATTTTAAAAAAATCAAGTCATGGATGAAAAAGGCGAGCATATAGTAACTAGCGAATAATTGGATATTTTTGCTACATTTTGAGGCGAGTATAAATTTATTTTGCTCTAAATTTGCATTAGAACAGACTAGAAAAAGAATTTTTCAGAAACGTTAGCGAGATACATTAATTTTAAACGTAACATTTCAAATGGGAACTTGTTTTCATCGAATTAAGAAAATAATTCACTATATGTCATAATCAGTCCAAATATGCTTAAAAAATACTATAGAGTTTACTGATTAAAAACTTTACCTTTATAAAAGATGAATTTTTTTTAAATTAAGTTCAGTTAAAGGTTAATTAAACGAAGAAATTAAATTAAAGATTCTACTTAAATCTTTAATGAATGAAAATATATCGATTTTTTTTATCAAATTTATATTTGACGTGGAATTATTATATTATTTAATTGAGAAGATTTTTCAATTAATTATTTATTAATAAAAAATGTTCTCGGCTTCACAAATTATGAAATAATCCAAAATAATTTATGTATACTTAATAATCATGACATCAAATAATGTTACTTTATACTTAAAAACAGTGGAAGAGAATATAATATTCGTAAGAAAAAAAGTCATTTTATTTCTTGGTAAAGAGAAAGCATCCTTTCCGTCAAAAAATGTGAACTTAAGAATCGTCACGTTTAGGTCTCTCTGAGTTCAAAAAATACATTTTTGGAAGATGTTAATGTATCTCTGAAAAAGATTACTCGAACATACTATCATCTAAACCAGGAATGTGTAGACTTGTCCAGGATACGGGCTACTTCTAATTTTTCAAGCTGTTGCGGTCCTCTCAGTAACGTAGGTGTGTTGATCTGAAAAAATGAGTTTATAATATTGGTTTTAACTTAATGATAAATACGAAGTATGTACTTACCAATATAATAATAATAATAACCACAAATATTATAATATCAAATGATAATGTCGTTTCCGTGTTTCCACGAAAAGGGTAAGATCCCTGAGCACCCGAAGGCAGAAGTATGACGTATAACTCAAAAGAAGATGAAACACATACACATTCGCTGACGCAACTCTTTTTTAAAGAAGGGTACATTCATAGATAGAACACAGAACAACCATACTCGAACCTGGGACGCTTGGATCGCAAAGAAGACGCGCTTGTTAAGAATTCAATGAACCACGTGATCTTCCTGGGCGGAGCTAGCCGCCAATCATGTAAACACCACGTGGTATCACTGTTGCTGCTTGTTTATATATATATATTTCAGGAGAAGCGAACTTGACCCTCGGACGGTGGGTAGTATGATCTTGGCTCTCTCACTCTTTCGAAATCAACCATAGTGCAGTTTTCTACACCCACTATACTAAGGAGTATCCGTGTGCCTTTAATTGTTACGTCATCAAATAAACTCCAAAAAAAGACAACCTGTGTCTTCAAATTATTTAACAAACGAACAATCTACACTGTCACGTAAATTATAGCTATATCTAGAAAAGCAACAATAATTAATATTTAATCTTAATAAATTTACTTTAGCGCTATCTCTAAGCCAGGACGCAGACAATAATATCAAATTATGCATTTAATATCAAGCAATTCAAAATACTTTACAAGAAATAAATCATTTCTCTTAATTATGGTTAGTAGTAGACTTAGTTTGTATAATGTCCGCCATTTCTGAATATTTCGGTATACAATAACTAACAGCCAAGTTTGAGGTGAATTCTAAATATAATTAAGACATGCTGACGGGAATGTAGTGATATCTTAATAAGCCAGATAACACCAACGGGAAAGGAGCAATTGCTTTTGTCCTGTGGTTATGTTACTAGGCTTCAGACCCAAAGGTCTCGGGTTCTATTCCGAACGCATTTCACTTTCCACAATGGTGACCTCGAACAATGAACCTTCAACCTTCATGCCACTGTCGTGGCGCCATCTACCCTCAACCAAAGTCGTCAGACTCACTTGACGCAAAAATTCACGCACGCTCGCCATAACGCTTGGCGCGACAAAACAGTTCTCCGCTCGCCAAACAAAGATGGGTACGGCGCATTAGGCACAACAGCTACATACATCAATCACCCCTCAACAACAATGCACATTGTTCGTCAACTCACTCGAGGGTGAGTCTGTAGTGATATCTTAATGAGATAGATAACATCTACGGGATTGAGCAATTGCTTTTGTCCTGTGGTTATGTTACTAGTCTTCAGACCCAAAGGTTGCGAGTTCTATTCTGAGCCAACATCACCTTCCACAGGAACATGTGGTCATCCCAAAATGTCTTGGAGGTCAATCGCGATCGATATAATGCTTATCCTTGAACTAAATCTTATACTATAATACGAGGAATGGTTGCCAAGTCGAAAATCGCCCCAGAATTAATAAACTCCGGTAAACTTGGGGGTCTGGGGTTTTTGGCCACGAGGAATCGATTGGCGCCGGTTTTGAAGCGCTACGGTCGAGCAGTTCGGAGTTACAGATAGGATATTTTCAAACTTTATTAGTTCGCCATAAGGGCTACTTAAATTTTCAACCGGTAACGTGCTGCCATCTATAGCCAATATGGCGAACTAATAAAGTTTTATGTTTATGCTGTTATAGGTTTATAATATGTTTCTTATGTATGTATATATGTTTGGTTTTTCTAAATAAATTTGTCAAAAATATTGAACTTCAACACACTTCAATCTTTACCTTTACTTTACCTGTGTATAGAATAGTTCCCTTTCCAAACTCTAACTTTGTTTAGAATAGTTTACAATGGTGCACTTTAACCGGTTATCTTTTCACCAATGGTTTCACAAATTTTCTTATGGCATGTATTGTTTTGATAAATCACAACTGAAAATTTAAATCTTCGAGTTAGCTTCGATACCTGTTTTCTCCGAGCGGAGCTCGGTCACCCGCTGGTAGATTAAATGTGGTCTTTACACCAAATTTATTATTGATTTCTATCAAATTTTGAGCGAAATCCCGTCAGAGGAAATGTTTGTCTGACTGTTCAAAAATAAGCTAACAAAAAAAATGATGAGAACTAGGTAGATAAAGTACGGGAAGCAGATTTAATGTCTACAGAGAAGACATCTATTAAAATAAAATCTAATAATTTAAAATGTAATTTGTGGACTCGGAGTAACTGAAAACGTGGAAAATCAAGTTTCTGAGCCAGAACTTTTAGACAGTTATAGCAGTTTCTTTTTTGTGTATTTCATATATGAGAAAGTATGATATGCAGCATCATCATACTTTTATTTTCCGTCTTTTACATTTTTTTTTTGTCCATGCTATCAAACTTCACTTACCCACAATATATTAAAATTCTAAATTTCACCTTTATGACATGTTATGCTTCTCGTTATTTAATATCATGACAAATAATATTATATCGAATTACTGGTCTAGTTAAAAAATAAAGTCTCATAACAAACTCAAAACGCTTCGAGACATTTGTTATGGGAAGAATGGATATAATTTCTATATTTTTTGATGAAACCGAAAGATAATTAGATAGAAAGATAAATGCATGGCATAAAAAAATGTTTAGGATTGCATATTTCGGTAAGAAGCAATAATTAAGTCTTACAACTAGCTATATAAACTAGTTATATTTTCAACTCACAATTAAGTTATATTTTCAACTCACAATTAGTTATATTTTCAACTCACAATTAGTTATATTTTCAACTTATAATTAGTTATTTTTTCACTATTTGTTAATATTGTTAATATAATACCAATTTTAAAATTTGAGTATTTTGTTCACAAGCAAGCATTAATTTCATTTTAGACAAATTCATACAACAATATAAAAAATTACCAACTAAAGGATATATCTTAGGATTCATCAAAATCAAATTGATATATCAAAATTCGACAGCGGTCTACACTATAGTGTAGACCGCTATCAAATTTTGAGCCAATCCAAAAAAGTGTTCGTCGTCTGTCCGTATATGCTATGTCAAATACCGCCACCTATGTATATATTGTCTAGATAATCCAGACTTTTAATATTAAATCTTAAATAATATAAGAATGAAACAAAAAGACACAAAAATGAAATTCTGAGAATCACTTCCTGAGGTTACCATATGTTAGATACGACAGTAAATGTTTACATTTTGTCCATTCTTTTCTTTATTCTAAACAAATTTTATTTTTTATAAAAACGAACTTAAATTATATACACTGTTGCCACACAAAACTAAATTAAAACTAGTCCAGTGGTTAAATATATACAAAGGTAATAAAAAAATGTTTTTGTTTTAAAACGACTTCATATCCCTTTCTTTGGTCTAGAGTTTGTGGTGACATCTTAATAAGCATGTAATTGCCAATAAACATCAGTGGTCACTTTTTTATAGTGGATAAGTTACTCGGCTGCACATCGGAAGATCGCGAGTTTGATCCTTGGCGGAATTCAACCTACACATTGGCACAAATCCGCCAACGCCATCTCCAAATTGATGACCTCGGAGGAGATAAATTTTCTATTGCTGTCATGGCGCCATCTAAACGCAATCAAAGCAAAGTCGTCAGACTCATTTAACGCAGCAGCAACATCAACCCTTTCCATCAACGTAAAGTCGTCAAACTCATTTGATGCAGCAGCAACTCTCATACTCTAGCCATAACGCTTGGCGCAATAAAATCATTCGTCTCTCTACAGACTCATTGGTAGGGGAGTATTGTGGTGATATCTTAATAAGCCAGTAACTGCCACTAAACATCAGTGGTCACTTTTGTATAGTGGATGAGCTACTCGGCTGCACATCGGAAGATCACGAGTTAGATCCTTGGCAGAATTCAATCTAAACATTGGAACAATTCCAGCCAAACTCCATCGCCAAAAATTAATTAACTTACGAGAGTAGATCAAATATGCATTTAAAAAAAATTCTTTCAGAAGATTCTTCACCAACTGTTATTTTCCTATATAGATTCCTTTAACATATGGACTGTTAACTGAATCTTAAAAGAATATTAATAATAAAACAAACCTACCTTTGGTTATATTTTCACTATTTAAAGCCGCTTTCTCATTGGAAGCTTGTCCATTAAGGGTTGCAATTCTTTAAAATCATTTTTTCAATATTACATTTTCTTTCTTTTTTTGTTATCGGATTTCTATACCTTTCCAGTTTGAAAGTTAGATGCTCTTCGTTTATTTGTTTAGTTTGAGAGTTCGCTGATCAACAAAAATTGAAAGAAGCAATTAAAACTTAAATATTGAATTAAAATATTGTGGTACCAGGTATGTCACTTCGGCCACTAAGAAGCCCTCTGGTGGAGAAAACGTGAGCAAAGTGCAGTTCATGTCTGGACAAGGCATGATTATGACGAACTAAAACAACCGAAGACGTATGTGTAAATACGGAAGACGAAATTACGACGTATTGTTAAAAGACGAACTTGTATGTCAATAGACGAACTTGGTCATCCATTCCATCCTGTAAATTAGTCATCACCATTAGTCCATCATTAATCTAACTTCATTGTCATCCATTAAATTCTAAAGTATCATCTGGACTTATTATTGCTTGGCCATCACGACACTCCATAAAACATTTCAAATTTGTAACAAACGTTTTGTTACAAAATTGAAATGTTGCTCCCCAACGCAGTTAGTTTCATCTCAAGGAAGACAAATTTACGCACAGTGGCAATCAAAAGTACTTGAGAAATGAAAATAAACATGCATTACTCACCTCCCTGCGATCGCTCTTTTCGCACTGAAATGAAGTCATATCGAACGTATAAAATTGACATTAATGCAAATTACTATTAAAATTGATCATTTAGTCATCAACATAGAAGAGAGCCAATCTGAAAAATACTAAGCCTTTAATTAGTTGAAATTATTTACCGAATTATACACAGGATTTTTGGTATGCGATGGATATGTAACACTAATCATCGCAAAGTTCGCCGAAAAAGTTCCAATTTCGTTTTCAGGAATCTCTGGAGTTTAGTTGTCCCAGTAGCAGTAGAAGTGCTGTCCGCGACACCCACAGCATTCATGAATGAAGAATTAATAATCCCTCCCCCTTTCCTTCTCAGACTTGGCTACAAAATGGAGGATACTAGAATCAATAGGAATTTTGCAAGTAGAACCATTTGTACTCGGAATATTAAAATTCTTCTAGAAGTTTTACCCTGTTTTGGAAGTTATAAAAAACAGGGAGACCAAATTGGAACTAGTTGCTTGAGTTAAGCTTTAAGGTATCTGACTACGTTAAAAACAATGTTTATAGACTACATTGGCAAATTATTATTATATCTTTTAGTTCAGACTTTTCTCTTTCCAAAACAATTTATCTTTTCTAAGAAAAGGAAGGCCTGACTTATCATCCGGAGGAATCGTATTTTTCTTTATTAAAATTTGTGCTTAGCTTCGATTTTCCCAATATTTAAATTTTCATACAAATTCTCCACCGGTAGCATGATATCTCAAAAACTAATTGAGACATTTGCATAAAATTTCCAGCATGTATTTTATACGATATAGGCAATTAAATGAACCAAAAGTTTTACTGTTGGTGAAATACGTTTTCATTTATAGGTATTTTTAGAAAAATTAAGTTGTGAATTGATGGGGAAAAAATGCATTTATTTATGTATTTTTACCCATAACTTATTTGCTTCTCAAGATTTTTCTTAGATTTTGGTTCATTTCATTCGTCAATCTATTCTAAAACTTGTGTGCAGAGAAAACTAGGATTAATGCACTACAATTTTGGGAAGAGTGCTAACAGTTTTGGTTAAATTTCACTAAAATATACTACCAATTTTCCTATTTCTCAAAATATATAGTATTTTAAAACAATGTTGTTATATTTATAGTATTTTTAATTGACAATACATCTAAAAACCAAAAATAGTTTTTAAAATGTACAAGTTTTCAAAAACTTTTTTCGAACGTAGTCGGATACCTAAAACGATTAGGGAGAAGAATGTTGGATTTTGTACTAAGTCTTGTAGTCGAGTAATAAGACAGCATTGATCCGAGTATTGAATAACCAGTCGGTGTTCAACTGAGCATTGATTCAGAGTTATGTCCAGCTTAAGTCAATGAAGTATAGCAAACATTCAGAAGAATGTGAATAATTGAGCGAAATCTTTTTTCTTGGCGAGTTCTGTGTGCTTTGTGCTGCTACGGTTGCTTAAAATCGATTTACGGTTTCTATGCAGCTTGTTTACTATTAAGTGCTGTTACGAACCAAGAATATTGCTTGACCACGGATTCTGAAACCCTCCGATCTTTTGCGCATGCGCTAAGATGGGTTTAATTCGTCAAAATAGGGATGGGAGGAAAGATGGAAGGAGATGTTTGCATTAAACAATAAAATAAACTCGGATTACTTGCAGACTTAATTAAAAAAAATAGTGATATAAATGACATATTTAAATTACACGTGAAAAAAGGAACAAAAAGTATCCAATAGGGCATAAATGAAGGACAAAAAATGAGGAAGAATTCCGGAAATGAGGTCATTCTTCCACGTCTTTCCCTTGAAATAGAATCGTCGAAAAGTGATTGTTTCAGAATACTGAAAAGAACAGTATGTTGCTCTCTGTGTTTCCGTGTTGAATAAACATCTGTGTTTAAGAAATGTTTTACCATATACATCCGCTATGACGAACCCATTGATTGTAGTTGTATTTACGGATATTTGGAAAATTTTTCGTCGCAACTTTATTATATATACATGGAATGAATCTTGGGACTACTTATGGAAAAAGAAGCCTTTAGAAAAATGTAATAAATATTTTTAAAAAATATTTTTTGTAGCAATATTAATTTCTGTACTGATGATTCATCACTGTGCTCTTTATAAACATCTGACATTTGTCTTTTAAATTTTTCTTGGAAGGCTTATACAGTATGCTCTCATCACGAATGACGTTTAGTTTAGTTAAGGCCTTATCACACAATAAAATATCGTCGGCACTTTCCATCATCAAACGATAACGAAAGTGGCGTTACTTGTGTGACATCATTTCAAAGTTTCACATGATTGGTTGAATTTCTTTGGCAGACAATATTTCGTCGGCATTTTCAAACTGGCAAGAAAAAGTTGTCGATGACGTAAAACTTGCATGACCGGTTCTTGAGGATAGAAACGGAAAAGTGCTGACGAAATTTCACCGTGTGATAAGGTCTTTATATTAACGTCCCGTTGTAAAGCAACACTAGGGCTATTTTGGGACGGACCTGGTCAGATGAGGTTTGGTTTAGTCATATTAACGTTCCATTGTAAAGCAACACTAGGGCTATTTTTTGGGACGGACCTCGTCATTTTGAACTACCGTTAGGTGACGAGGACGACGCCTGAATAGGCATTCCCCTCATCTCACCACACCACACCAGCGGGAGGACTTTTGGCCTGACAGATTTAACGAGCAAGAGACTCCCTTACACGACGGTTCTTCGGTAGAACCAAGTCTCAAACCTGAAATCCTCTGCTTCGGAAGCCGAGACCTTGAAATCAGGCCACCGCGGCCTTCCTCATGTGGTCTGATGCACGTTTATATCCGTCGGGGTCAAAAGTCCTCCAGCTGAAGTGGAAGTTTGGTGAAGGGAGTGCCATCTCAGGCGTTATTAATCAACGGTCAAAATTACAAGATCCTTCCCAAAACAGCTCTAGTGTTGCTTTAAACTGAAATGTCAATACAACTAAACTAAACTTAAAAGTTCTCAATCATATATTGCATTAATTTTTCGATTCCATGTAGAAAATTGGTGTGCCTAATTTCGAAAATACCTAAGAATGGTAAATCGAGTTTCGCTTTTAATGAAACTAAATCTTTAACTCTTCAAATCCATTTTTAAATACGTTATGCAAAATTTTAAGATTCCATATTTTCATTTGTTGAAAAGGAAAACTTGATAATTATTCGTTATGTAGCTGTTCTGCTATATCATCGATAACGGATAAATAAATGAACGTATAAATAATAAAGACGATACCAAACGATTATTTAAGCAACTTATTGTTGTGATAGTAATTAATAAAAAAAATCGTCAGCCAGAATTAAAAGAACTGTTGATAATTTATACACTTATTTATTTTGCCTGAATATATAGAATTCCTTCACAAAGACAATGGTATTGGTGAAGTTTTATGTTGGAATGTGTAATTTCAGAAAGAAAGTTCCATCAAGAATACTTTTTAAAAAGTTTTATTATTCGTTATGTAGCTGTTCTGTTATATCATCGATAACTGATAAATAAATGAACGTATAAAGAATAAAGATGATACAAAACGATTATTTAAGCAACTTATTGTTGTTATAGTAATTAATAGAAAATCGTTTGCCAGAATGAAAAGAATTGTTTATAATTTATACACTTATTTATTTTGCTTGAATATACAGAATTCACTCACAAAGACAATGGTATCGGTGGAGTTCTATGTTGAAATGTGTAATTTTAGAAAGAAAGTTCCACCAAGAATACTTTTTAAAAAGTTTTATTATTCAACCACATTGAAACTAACTGGACAATTTCTAGTTTCCATTACTAGAAAAGCTTATATTTACAAGGCTAATGGTAAATAGGACAGAAATGTGTGCGTATTCTCAGAATTCAGTACATTTGTTATACAAATAGCTAATCAAACTCAAGTTACATTTTCACACTCAAAAATACTAAGGATAATATACATTTCACGTATTAGTAGTGAATATATAACAAAGCAATGACGAAAAGGAATAAAATATGATTGCATATCTTCATACAAAACGAGACGATCTCTAAAACCGTAGCATGCATTCATCTGCTGATGGTTAAAAAATTATCTTGATACATACACAAAACATACTTACAAAGCCAAAAATATAATACTTTGAATAAGTAAAAAAACTAGTTAATAGCGCGACACAGTTAGTACAGCTCATTTATGTACAATGACATCGCCTATGATATTGCCAGAGGAAAATATGCTAAGATGTTTAATCACAATTTTTTTATATGTTTATCAGTAGAAGTATTTAAGCTATATCAATAATAGTACAATAGTATTAAAGCTAATAATCATGTTTTATTGCTTATAGATATTTAGTTAAATAATACTTCTCCATTAACATAATAACAGTCACTGTGAAGTAGTCATTCAGAAATATCAACTTTCTGTTACAGAGCTGTTTACTACAATAGATAAAATGGGCTGTAGTTCAAAAGCATTTCTAAAATATGCTGTGATCCCCATCTTTTATTAAAAAAAATATTTATTTATTATAATTTTAAATATATTAAAAATATGATTAAGCTTGTAACTAGAAAGGAAGAGGCAAATATTTTACCCATTGAAAAACACATAAGAAAATATGGACAATGCCAAAATTATCAAAAATTTGTTTAATGCCAAAAAATATATAGATAAACATAATTATATCAATCAAGTAATTGTAAAATAATTTGCAGTGAAATATATAAGTATATTGCTGCTATATTAATTTATATTTTGGATAACTGAAATAGATAAATTTTATTTACATAAATAATCTTCTAATACAATAAATTAAAATGCATATTTATTTTGTATTAATCAAATAATTTTTTAAATGTTCATAAATGTTTTTTTTATTAAATTAACTTAATTATAAGTGTAACTTTTTTTGCATTCAATAAATATATCAAATAGAAAAATACTTTTTTATAATATAGAAGTTACAATTCATCATATAGCTGACCTGTGAAGAGCAATTTTAAAAGGGCATAGATTTCAAAATATAAAGCATTTAATCAATGAAGGTTTGTTTTATTTAACCCCATAGCTATATCTACTTCTTATTTTGACTGCTGTCATGTTAATGGCAAAGTACTTAACAATCAAATGGCAATAAACTGAAAGATTTTGCATCAATATATTATTCAATAAACTTATAAAAGATAAATTAAATTTATAATCAATTTATATTTCTCTGCTTTTACTTTAACTGTTTTTTAACTTATCAAGTAAAAAAAAAAATCTTGGCTGAGTATTTAATTCATTTAACTTTCATAAAACATCACTGGAGGGTAATTTCAAACCACCCTATAACCTACAAAAATGAATAAACTGCGCTCAGAATATCAGCAATATAACACACTCAAAACTTTCTACATAACATGGTTGCTATACATTTAATAATTGCTTAATATTTGAATACATGGAAAGATTGACAAGACACCAGATGAAAAATTTAACATCAAGCTTGACTACAACTATGAAATTCCCAATTCACTATCTACAAAAAGGTGTTATCACTTTTAGAAGAATTTATCAATGAAAAGAGAGTAAAATTATTTTACAACTATCCAATTTACAGATATTTTGGATAGCTACAAGCGCCATGAAATCACCGGAAACAATACATCAATCAGATAAATAATTGTTATGATAAAAAGTAACATTTCACAAGTACACATTAAAAAAAAATCCAATGTAATAAATTGGTTTTTTAAAGACTGCTCAGTAAAGACTGGCACAATATCCATAGGGAAAAAAAAAATGATAATTTGTACTACATAATTAGAATTAGAGGACTAAAATATTTTTTTTTTCAAATGCTTAAAGTCAGCTTTATTTAAAATCCAATATTTTACTGAACATAATAAAAAGTTTTCCTTTTATTTTTCTCTTTCTAACTTAATAGCTTTCAAGAATTTAAAATCATTCACTTACAAGGAGAAACAGAGCAATCTACTCATTTTCTGAAAATTGTGTGGTAAATGTAGATTTACTATCTTCTGGAGAAACTGGTAAGTATTTCAATTGCATAAGATTGCATTCCAGACATCACAGATAGAAGCTTCATTATATTACAAGCAAAATTATTTAAATGCACAGATAATTAAGCATATTCATAACACTTAATATAAATATAATGCTAATTTCAAAATAATAATTATAGAATAAATTTACTTCATGACCCAAATATGATTTTACTATACAATAGGATATCAGGACATAGTAATTTTACAATGCCCTATTCTTAAAAAAAGCTAAGTATTTATTAAATGTATAAAGTGAAAATAATTTTCATATTTTTAACCAATGTCTAATGAATAGTCAAAAACCTTTCATTACAGATAACTATCACAAAAGTCATTTAAATACATCTGAATAATAATAATTAAAATTTCCAAGAATGAGACATTAAACCCAAATCAGATTTTCTAAAGATAAAAAGAAACTAAATGTTTTTTTCATAATTATGTGATATCAAATTAGCAATTCTAAGCAAATATGATGTACGATATTTTTTGAAAAATATAACTTAGCTTAATTCAGTAAAACTAGCTACATTTTAATTAAAATTGATTAATAGCATAATTAATAAGACAAATAAGACTAATAAGCTTATAATTAATTAAAATGTAAATTTCTTTAAAATAATAATAATACACCTAAAAATTTCTACAACAGAATATAATTATTGAACAGATATTGAAGAACTTAATGCTTTATGAATTTAAATTCAAAAATTTTCAATATTTAATTAAAAATTTTCCCCCTGGAATAAAGAATTTTAAAAGAATATTTAGTTAGCTTAAAACATGGAACAGAGACGTCAAAGTAAAGCTGAAAGTATAAAATATAATTTTATTTTTAAAAAATATATAAGAATTTTTTTGCACTTAGAAGAATAGTAATAAAAAGACAAAATATAAAAAAAAAAAGAAATTGAAGAAACATCTATGATTAAAATGAATTTAAAATATACTTTTTTTCTGTAATTTTTAATAAGCAAGTGTGGGAGAATTCAGGGGAAAAATTAATTTATTGTACATAGTTTATTCTATTATTATGATCACAATATCTTTTTGTAAAATTTTAAACATGTAAACAAAGGTATCATTTAACTATGTTGAATTTTTATACAGAAAAGGTGACAATAGAGTTAATAATTAATGAGTTTTTAATTGTCTTGAAATATAAATAAAATAGTTTTTATTTAGAGCTTGAAACATTTGGTGCATACAATTCCTGATTTTATGAAGCCTAAATAAATTTATATTTCTTATAATATACAAATTTCAGACTAAATCTGTATCATTGTAGAATGTTATATTTCAGGGGTTCTCAACATACAATACAAATTTTTTACCAAAAATTGAAACAAATTTTCAAAACTAATAAAAATTGGCACCATCTTGAAACTTGTGTGTAACTTTGCAGTCATACTGGCCATATTAAGATACTGTCCTCGATAATTAATTTTAAATATTTCAAGTGATGGAAATTTCAGAAGTCATACAATTTTTAATTTAAAAAAAGATTTGGATAGACAAGATATGAAATTCGTAATGCCTTTCAACAAATCTCATCTTTGCAAAATTGAATTTTTGGCAGTGCTATAACTTATGAGACATGACTATAATTTGATTGATTTGTGAAATCAATAAAAATAAAACCTAAAATTCAGAATTTGTTGTTACATCATTAATGCATCTTAATAACTTATATATATTATCATTCCCTATTTAATATAATAAAAATACTGTATTAATAATTCAAGAAGATGTAAAAATTTCATTTAAGAATATAGTGGAATAATGCAAGGATATTTGATTGGAAAATGCTGGCATTTACATGGTGCCAAATTTAGGGAACCCCAGAAGTATACACAGATTTTTTTAATAAAAAATTTAGATTATACAGTGATAAATTCAATTACAGATTTATATGGATTAATCTTTTCAAAACTTTAATTATAGAATTGATTTTACTCTGTGGCTACAATTTAGGGTGTAAAAATATCCCATGATCATATTTTAAAGTTATGAATCCTAATCCAGAAAAAAATTTAAAACTAAATTTCAAATTGATTTTAATTTAAACTGTAAAATGTATTAAGTAATATATAATCATATCTAAAAAAAGTTTTCATACAAATTGAAATCAATATTTCAGTAACTTGATCGATATGATGCAATGCAAGATTTTCAATATCAATCATATTTTACATTTTTCTTATTAGTACTTGACAGAGAAAAGAATCGAAGAAAAAGCATAAGAAAGCAACATTGAAGTGCAATCAGCTTAACTCAATTTTGCCAGATAATCAGACATAAAAATTTTTTAAGTTGATAACATAAAAACTAACATTCATAACACAAATATATATATATATATATATCTAAAAGAATTTATGTACATAAGATTCGCCAAAACCAATCCTAAACATATAATTTGTATATTACATGAGATCATTATTTTATCCAATTTCCAGCAATTCTAGATTGCTGGAATATTAAAATTAAAAAAAAAATCCCCCAGATAAAAAAAAATCAAGTAAATGAATATTATCTCTATTTTTGGTTTTATAAAATCAAACTGTACAAAGGGAGGAAAATATTTATACACAGAAATGTTATTTATGTATAAATAGTCAAAAAATTAGCACACAGTAAAGCAATTTATCATGAAAAGCAAAGAAATAAATGCTTAAAATTTCTCTATATACTTTGCCACCTGTTCTAACACATTTATTGATATTTTATTTCAAAAAAATTAATAATTCAATAATTTATTAAAAAAGGGCATACAATTTGCAGCAGAAAGAGAATATGAATTCTCAGTTTAAAATTCTTTTCAAAACTTTATTTCTATGTATTAACCCTTTATTGAAAAGAGGGCAACAGCCCTATTTATATACGAAAATCTATGCAGAAAGAGAAAATGAGCACACACAATTAAAACATTAAATATACCATTATGATTAATTTAAAAAAAAAAATAATGTAGAAGATTACAGCATATTATTTTAACCATCAATTTCTTTATTTAGTATTTAATCTCTTAATAAAAGTTTGTGATACAAATTAATGGTGTAATTTCTTAATTTTAGAGGCATTTTCAACTAAGAGAAGTTTGAAAATGATTTTTGAGAACTGCTAATTAAGAATCCGGTATAAATACAAGATTTTGAGAAAGCAAAGATTTAATAAAAATTCTGAGATCACAAAATTATGCCTTATTTCCTCAAAATCTACAATTAATAGTACATGAAACCAATTTTCTAAAAATTAAAATATTTTAAGAATTAAGCTAATTAAAAGTTGATAGTTTTATATTTCAAATATTTTAAGCATTTTTGCAAATTTAAAAAAATAAAGTCTATGAATTGATAAAAATAAAAATTTAATCAATTTTTAAACAAAAAATACCAAAATGTTGTATCACAATTCTCCTACATTCTACAAAGAAATGTTGCATTAAAATATACTTAGAGTAGGGTTTATTCTATACATTGGCACAAATACAGAAGATAGTACACAAAAACCTATCAAATGAAAACATTTGAACTTCTAAAGGGATTCCAAAGAACATTTAATATCATTACACTTGTGCGTTTATTATTATTTTTTTTACAGCTTTCAGCTTTAATACAGTTTTGCCAAATTTATACAAAGCACAGTTTCATCACATGTTGCAGGTGCAAAATTTGTACTTTTTTAATTCACTGTCTGGCAATTATAGAATGTTCCCCATATTTATTTCTTACACCAGTGCAACAAATTAAATGCCACATATTTAAAACTCAAAGAAAATATTCATTTAATTAATAATTCTAAATTAAAAAATATTTTAAAATAATGTTACATTTAGGAAAACATTCATATAATTTCAAAAAGAAGTTTATATTTGACTAGTTACAATCAAATGGTTTAAAAGCACCATATGTCACTTCATATAAATTTGAAAATAATAATAATTAAAATAATATTGTTTACGTAATTTAACAATAATATTCATTTAATAAATTCTCAAATGTAGATTTATATTTTGAATTTGGTCATATTGAAACATAGCAAAATATTTATGACTAAAGATCAAAATTAAAATAATATATCAATGCTATAATCCATTTCAAGTATTTAAAATAAGAAAAATGCAATATTCTACAAAAAAACTTTAACTTCATTTAATGTCACATGGAAACATTTGATTATATAATTTTTTTCCAGAATCAATGAATAAATCACTATTCATGATCAAGTAACAAAAAGCATGTTTAAAACAAAATATAATGCAAGAAATCGAGGAATTCAATTTAAGGAATCTCACAATCAATGGAGGGGAGGGGGATAAAAATTAATGGGTGCATTAAAAAATGAATTTAATTTTCATCCTTTTATGCATATAAAAATTAATTTATATAATGAATACTGAAAAAATTAATTAAATATAGCTGATGGCCGCAAAATTTTTTATTGTAATTCAGCTAACTTTTTTTTAAATATAAGATTTTATTTAAAAGTGAGAAGAAAATATGTTCACTTTTTTACTCAAATATCTGCCATATTTATGGTCCTAAAAATAAATTTTTAAAGATTTTATTAAGATCATTGTATTCTCTGAAGATTATCAAATAGGAATAAACACTTTAAGCACAAAAGTTAATTCCTTCTATAAAGATCAGGGGTAATGTACAATACTTGAATATGCTAGTAATGCATTACACAGAAATAATTACATCATACAGAAACTATTGAAAATTTCAAAAGGTTTAATAAATCTATCAATGGATACTTTTAAATACAAGACTTATAAATGTATTAAAATAAATCTTTATAGCTACATGTAAAAACAAGACTGCAGTTTAAAAATATATATATGTATATGCATATATAAGTGTTATATGCTTGAGTGCAAAATAAAATGCAAAGTGATTTTTAGTCACAAAAGACCCAAATGTGAAAATTAAAGCATAACTATACAGAGAAAGAAGACCTAAAATAACAAAACAAATAGTAAAAACTCTAAAAAGGATCTAAAGAAACGGGTACACAATTGTTGAATTTTACATTCAATTGTTTTTACTTTACTTCGTACTGCAGGTCTCCATCTTCATTCTGGTTCAGCTCTAATTCCTGTGCAAATTTCGAAAAGTCTGTATCACAATCTCTCAGATCTTCCAGTGTTGTCTGCAAATCTGAATCTATTGTAAGTGGTGGATCTAAAAAGTTGGCCAAATTGCGCCTTGCAGAACTCATATCTACATCGCCAGCATTTTCCAGCCCCGCCCATTCCATCTGAATAGATGGGGCAAGGGCCTTCTCGCGATTCAGAAGGTCACTGCCGAGCACAGAACTATCCTGGCCAGAACTCAAAAGGGGGAATGAAAACATTTGATTTGTCAGAGGTGTTGTGGGGTGTGATCTAGGCACTGGATCCTCTACAGGCTGAGGCAGAAGACAATAATTATTATCTAAGGTCTGAATCATTTGATGTAAAGGAACGGATTGACTTCGATTAAACAAAGAATGTGGCAATCCATCACCGCTGTTTTCACTGTTTTTCAATAAGTTCTGTATCTCTGGAGAATAAGCATCTTTCACAGCAAGATACGGTTTAGTGTAGATGACAGAACTTGAAGCATGCCGTTGGCGAACTTGTTTGAAGTTGGACTGGTTGCCATTGATGAGCAAGTCACCTGCACTATCATTCAGAAGAGAATGGGACAACAAGGATGCAGCCTCTGTAACACTGGAAAGATCTGGAAGATTGCTTGTGCAGCTACTCGAAGATGATGCTTGCTCAGAAACTGGAGACAGCGGTGTTGTAGCATTTGAACCAGAATTATGGCGAGATCTCACTTCATTGACCGATGGAAATACAAAATTGGATGGTGGACACTGCTCATTTACTAAAGGTGACAAGGGAGCACTCCTAGATAGGCATAAATTTCCAGTTGGGTAGGGTCCACCAGGACCAGAACTGTGTCTTGAACGCAGCTGTCCCATGTTATTCATTGACTGGCTATGCATAATTTGAGGATTATTAACAGAACAAAAAGTTACGGTTTTATTAGAGCTGTGACTTGAATTGTGTCTTAATCTACTGACAGGTACTGGAGTAGGCTGGGGAGAAATAAATGGGGAAGAGGAGACTGACGAAACACCAGAGTCAAAATTCTGAAACGGCGTGTGGCGGGACGTACTGTAAGTGCTCTGACCAGAGCTATGGCGAGAACGGCACATGGATACTGGAGTAGATCTTGGAGAAATAAATGGACTTCCTGCATTGCTGGGAGGCTGTGAAGGACCCACAGCAATGGACATCATATTTCTTGGGTACTGATTTGGTACTGGAGATGGTATACTCGGTACATTATTGTTTAAAGTATCTGGAACAGGAGTATGTCTAGGAGATATTGGCATAAAATTGAAAGCACGTCTTCGGGTATTGGGACTTTGAGGAACAGATGGTACTTGAGTATATGTACTGACTCTTCCAGAACTAGAGTTTAAGACTTGGTGACCCACATACTCAAAAGCACTAGATAGATTATTAGTATCTAAGCTTTGTTTTAGATCTGATAAACCACTGTTCAAATTGATTTCTCCCTTCTGTGAGTCATGCTTTGTAGAATTTAAAAAGATTGTAGGATCAGCAAGTTCATTTGCATTATTTACATTAGCATTTGATTCAGATGATAAATCAAAAGAAAATAATCTATCAATAGAATTGGCTTGAGTATTATTGGAATTAAGCTTATCATTGATAACTGTAGAAACGAGATCAGAACTACAGAAGGAATTTAAATCTAACTGATTATTTAGAACATGTATTTCATTAGATAAAAGGCTTTTCCCAGTGACTGCTGATGTACCAATTGTTTGTGACAAAGTATTATTTTGCATGATTGTAGATGGTGCTGATGATGCAGGAACATCTTTCAAACTTGTTGATGATACATTTGACCCTCGTTTCGGAAGATTTTGTTCCAGCAACATTCGAAGTTGAGACAACTGCTTCACTTTGTTATTATTACAAGTAAGTTGCCTTTGCTCAGGTTCATTTTTCTCTTTCAAGAGTGGTACAGAATTTGTTGAAGAATTAGCTGTAACTCCACGGAAGTAATCAATAAGAGCATCACCCTCAATATCATGTACACTAACTTCTTCCTCACTCACAGCAGCTTTTGGTTGGATGGGTGTTTCTTGCACTGAAAGACAAGTCAAATTATTTGCCTGGTAAGTATCATTTGAATTTGATAAAAATGTTTTAATTAAATCTACACTTTTGTTAATGTCTAAATGGGCCCGCTTGGCTGCCACAGATCCACTATTTTCACTTAAATGCCTTTTGAGAGAACGGTTATCTTCTGATGGAAGACTGGAGTCCAGACTGTCGCCTGCAAGACCAGATTTTAATATAAGCTCAGATATGTTACTAGTAGACAAATTAACATGAGAAAGACTTGAAGCTATCTCAGCACCATTAAGATTAGGTTTAGGATCATTATTTTCTAAAATTAAACTCTGTTTCTCAGTTGCTATATCTTTTGGAACAACAAAGCTGTTTCTTCTTGAATTATTTTTCGAGGGAGGAGATTTTAGAGAAACAATTTTGATACTAGAGGTAACATTCTTAGATGCATTATCTTCATTACTTTCTGGGCTATTTGCAGACTGGAGCCAAGCATGAGAACTACGTCTTCCATCATTCAGTTTTGATTTAGGCTTGTTCACTGTACAAGATCCTACAGATCCTGCTCGAGCTCTCATAACTGCAGAATAATTGTCGACTTTCACTGGCTTTGGTTGAATACGCTTGTACTTGGGAGGCGAGGCAGCTTGCTTACTTATATCTGTAAGCTGTGGTAAAATGATTATTCCAGGGAGACTTTGGGCTACACATACTGGAGTTTTCCTAGGTGAAATGAGAAATGTACTCTTCTTTTTAACATTGTCTTCAATGTCATTTGAGCTTCCTGGACTTGGGTGTGAATTCTTGTCAGCAGAAAGTTGGTCAGAGAAGGTATCCAATTTTATTGGGCTTTTATTATTGGGAATTAAAGAAATTGATTCCATTTCAAATTCCTCTTCCTTTATTTTAAAGCTTGCATTATCCTGAAGCAAAATTTCCTCCGAACTACCTTCGCTACTTTTTGTAGGCAAACTATTTGATTCTTTATCCTGGAAGCAAACAGAAAAATTCAATATTTTTTACAAATCATTAATGATTTTTTAAATAATAGAATTCAAAATAACAAAAAAGAGTAAACTTTCATTTTGAAAAAATAAAATATATTAAACAAATATAATTTTTAACTTTATGATAAAATAATGTGCAGTCCTTGATTTATCTGTCTACGCTTAAAGGGCAGTTTTGGGTGAATATTCACAATTTTTATTTTAACTGTTCTATTTTAAAACCCATTTATTTGGGTTTCCATATTTGTGTTTGTTTTGATTCAGCAATAAATAGAAATTGAGATATGAGATGTTTTATAAACCACTGTAGCTAAAAACAAAACCAAGCACCAAAACAAAAATAATATTTTCCAACATTTTATCAAAAACATGTTTCCCTGAATTATAATTTATTTTACAATATGTTCTACCAGCAAGCTAAGGGTATTGGAATGTATTTTGAGTAGCATTTAAACCAAAAGGATTGGCAATTAAATTATTTTTAACAAATAATGCTTGAAATACAAGAAATAAAGTAATGAATTATTCAGATTTTCTTTAAACAACTTGTACTCTTGTGAACAACTTGATATTGCTTAAATGGTAAAATTTTAATAAACCCTTGAATCTGCAACGGCACAGATCATACCATTCCAAATGGATTTTTTTTTTCTTCAATTCACTTTTTTAAAAGGGAAACCTGATTTTCTACATTCAGCCCTCTCTTTCTCTTACGTCATACCAAATAGAAACCCCAATTAGATAATTCATAACAGGCTTCTATTTTGATTAAGTTCAGACTTCTCTTCCATTTACCTGTTTTTAAAATAATTATAAAAATATATTTTATGCATCAGCAAATAAATACATGTTTTGAGCAAAAAGTGCTTTTTTCAAAAAATTAATTAATTAGAAATTCACTAAAAATAAAATGACAGAGTAGCTTTATTCATTAAATTTTTAATTCTCTTTACAACAAAATAAAACATTAAAAGTTGTGCAACATTATATTATTCTAAATATATATTATGCCATAATATATATAATATTAATATATATATTATGCCTATCTTCTGTCATTTCAAACATTCAAATGAATTAATATTTTTAAACAAGAGAATAAAACCCTTCAGAATCCGTAAATTTTCATCCACAATTAAGACAGTCAAAAATCCATAAAAATTAAGATATATATTATTTTTACATAGTTTTACAACATACAGTTTTGAAAACTGGGAAATAAATCCAGGATTCCAACTTCACTTCTGCATGTTTTCATTTAGAAAAAAAATTGAAACCTAAACAGTCATAAAAATTAATTAAGAACTGCACTCAATTGAAAAGTACTTACCAAAGAGAAGTCAGTCAAATCAATAGATGGTGACAACTTGTTTTTCTTGGATTTTAAAATTTTCTTTTTTGATGAAACAACCTTGGTTTTATTTGAAATGCTTAAACTGGTGCGCTGCTCTTGAAGTTTTTTCTTCTGCTCTTTGATTAATTCCTTTTCTTGTATTTTTCTTTGAAGATGCATTTGTGCATCACTTTTTTTAATGCCGCCTTCACTGTTTGTAAATCCTGCAAGAAAAATTAAAGTATTACATTAATTAAACAGTAATCACACACACAAAAGAGAATATTTAACATGTATAAACACATTACGTTAAAAAATAAAGAAATAATAATATAAAATTTACTTGCCGAGTAAAATTAATCATCTCTTTAGCCTGCAATGAGCTCATCTATACTAATAATCTATACATAGTATAAAATAAAGTTTCCTGAAAATGCCTGTATGTTAGAAAAAAACCTCAAGAAACATTTAAAGGATTTTTGTGATTTTTGTATTATTTTTAGAAATTATAGGATTTACTAGAAAAGGTTTTAAAATATTGAAATCATATCAAAATTTTTAAAAAATGAATTTTATAATTGCAATTTTAATTACTTTGCTACTACAATTCATGCAAGCATTAAACAGTGGTGTCTGTGCTTTGCACCTTAAAGTGCACGTGCACATGCACAAATAGAAACAGCTGTGGTAGGCATATGCGATACATTTCTTCATTTGCATCTGAATTTAAACTGCAATTCAAAACTCAAAACTGCCAATACAGTTTACAAAGAAATATTATGAAGAAATCTAAATTTTATTTTCATATCAGATCAAACAGAGTTAATAAACAAGTGTGGAACAGTGGGTACAATAACAGGTTTGTATATTTTTAAATTGCTAAACATTTTTTCTATTGCAGATTTTTCGTAAATTGTTTTGTCTATGAATCTATCATATTTTTTTTCTCTTTAACAGTTTAAATACTGTTCAGCAAAGAATTGTAAAGCCTTCTATGTTTTTGTGCATGCTTTAGGACAGGTTTGTCTACATTTACTAGAGAAATCGAAGGTCAAAGGGAATACCGGAAATGAGCTCAACAATCCGCATCTCACACCTTAATCAGATGGAGTCGTCGAAATGTGACTGCCTCATAATCCGTTGACGAACAGTATTTCTGAATGTGTTCAATAAAAAATTGTTCTTTAGTTATCTTTGATGATTTCTAAATACATTTTTCTTTGATACTGTGTGACATGCTCATTTCATATCTGGTGAATGCTAGATTTAAGTTTAAAGCTAATTGTTCCTCTTGGATGTTATGCCACAGACAGTACTAGGAGAGTACTGTTAGTGAAGGATAAGGTGCTTATGTTTCTTGGCACACTACATGCCAAACTATATAAATAAGAACTAAAAAGAGTGAAGTTTTATTGCTCGTGAAGAGAAAAAGGTTTCTCTTCCCATACATTTCCTCCCAAATTTCATACAAATTTGTTAAGCCAAATTTTAATTCAATAAACTTTTTTTAAATAAATGTATTCTAACTTTAGTTTAAATGTAAAAAACTTTTAATAGATTTTAAGACATGGATAATAATCTTTATATTTACATCAAAGTCATAGCGATAATCTTTTTGTCAAAATTTATTACTATTTTTAAATTTTTTTTTATTTAAATAATGTTCCAATCCATTCTTTCAACAACTTCAATTTAAAAAAATCAAATAGATAGCAGCACCTATAACTAAAAGCATTTAAATAGTTTTTCACACGGATAGATATTTTCTGTGTGCATATCATTATTTCTTATAAAATATTTAATATTTACTGCCATTACAGAAATAATTGTTAGTTTTTTTCAAATAATACCACTTTTTTGTTTTTATAACTTTATTTGTAATTAAAATGCATTTCAAATTTCTTTAAAAATTTGTCAAGTAATTTAAGAGGGGCAAAAAATTAATTGCATTAGTTTAAAAAGTCAACATTAGAGTAAATTACAGACAAACCTTGAAATGTGAACTGTTGTAAGAGAAAATTATGTTAACTGAAGTAACTAAAACTCTTTACTATTGATTCAAGATGCAAAAATTTCATTTTTGATTTTGAAATTAGTAATTTCTTCTGAAAATTCAATATTTTATGGGTTCATAGCAATCATTTTTAGAACCTTTAGTTATAATTACCACCTTTCAAAACTAACAATGTATTAAATTCATAAACTTCAAGTCAAAATTACTTCACTGATGATCTTCAATACCAAATTAGCCACATTAAATTTTAAAAATAACAACTAATTTAAGCAATATGGAAATTTTATAACTGAATCATTACATCTATTAACTTTGGCAAATTAATTAGTACATAAAACTGATTAGTAATAAATAATATATACCTTTCTCAAAAAGTTCAGGAGATCCCCCTAAAAGGACAGTAAAAGCTGCTACAGATCTATTGTCAACATACATATATTCCAATAAATAAGATGCCAAGCTCTTAAGAGATGTAAATTTTCTGGAGAAGAGTTTTTCGGCCCATTGATAAATAATGTGACAGGATGCAGACGTAACTTCATCCATAGTGGCTGGTGCCTGAGACTAAAACATAATTTATATATTATATCAGCAACTCTCGAGTGAATAAATTATTTTGGAACTATACAATCAAGAAATTTCTATATACTTTCTTAACAGCATGTATTTTTTAAACTCTTAATATGGTATATTTTAATGATGAGACAATAATATAAGTAATTAAAAAATGGTTGGGAATAATTTTTTTAAAACCATTATTAGATACTAAAAAGGATAATTTAGTGAGGACAAGAGCAGTCATTGACAAATACTGAGCAGTAAAATGATTAATTTTTTTATATTTCAGAAATATTACAATATTTTTTTTCATGGTCTTCCATTCACAATTAAATGTAGTAAATAATTTAATTCGAAATTTAATAAAAAATGAAGTAGATTTTAAAAACAATGTTGAGATTACAATTGAAATTTTTACAAGAAAAAAAAATGACTTATTTTCTTAAAGCTACTTTAAAGTAGAATTCATGACTAAATAATAATAATAAACATGCTCTGATAACATCTTTACATATATATATAATAAAACATTTAAGTGGAGACAAAATCAGTTCAAATTCATTCAATGTTTTTTTTTTTTTTAGTTGCATTATATGAAAAATTGTGTAATTCAAGCAATTTCAATTAAAAATCAAAATTGTCGAAAACATGAAATAGAAGTGTATTTTTTGTGCATAGACGGAAGTTCTCAGATTAGAGGAGTATTATAAAGTTCTATTGTCATCTAATTTTGCTTTCTTTGAAGTTTATCTAACTACTCAAAATGCTATATCATATAATTTAAGTATGATTGAAAATGGAATAACTTTGACATAAATCTCCATTAGCAATATTTGAAAAATGGCACTTGCGTAACAAGCTGGGGTAAATGAAAACAAATGTCAATGTAAATGGGGATTTATAGAAAAATTGCAAATTTAAAATGATATAGCATCTTTTTGTGATTGATTTTAAAATAGCAATTTAACCATGCTAAAATTAAAATTGAGTCAAACTCTCAAAGACAGTATTTCTAATATTTCAGCATTTGCAAAGTTAGTGTAATAAATAATAAGTTGTGAAGAAAATTAGCAATCAGGTTGGTTTTTTTTACTTTTTTGCCTAGTTTAAAAGATATTTTAAACTCTAATTAAAAGCAGATGACATAGATTTTAAATAATAAAAAGATTTTGTATTTTACACTGTATGCCAAATTAATCTTTACATTAAAAATTTTATATATGAAAGGACTTTTATTCTGAGCTACAGTTACTGTAATGTGATGTAAATTTGTTATCAATACAAAAGATTTTTTAATTCACATTAAGGTTCTTTTAGAAAGAACTTTATTGCGTCATTAGATTGAAAATATTATATTACTTCATTCTTCATATGTTTTTATAAATGCATTATCTATTCAAAATAATAAGTTGATGATAGTTATCCATAAAAAGAAAACTGTAACACCTGTCATATTAAATTTAAAAAAAAGAATTATAAATATTTTTCTTTTCATACTTTTTAAATACAACCAACTTCAGAAATTTAACATTAAAAAACAAAATTTTTTTCTCCCCTAAAACTTTGACATCAGTTACTGAAACTCAGAAAAAAGCTACCACATTTACCTCTGAATTTTCAGTTTCTGCATGCATATCTGGCAATGTTGGAGATTTCAGATTTAATTTTTTTCGCAATCCACTGTAACAGTACCTAAAACAACAAGGGATAAAAATTTATTAACTGACAAATGATTAAATAAAGTTAAAGTTTATAAAGTTACATAAAAAATTATTCCAAATTATTAAAATTACAAAATATTTAATAATCTTAGACACATGAAAAACAGAACTTTTATAATTAAAATCTAAGCTCTTAACTCAGATATTTTAATATAAATATATATACAAAAAAGTATCAAATGCAAAATTTTACCTTGAATTTCCTCTAGTACCAAGTCTACGAGGTTTAACAGATGGAAAAATTTGCTTCATAACTTTGCCGAAATCAGCTGCACATAGGGAATCTGTTCCAGTCATTTGGCAATAAGCTCTGAAAAAGAAAGTAATTTACTAGATACATAAAAAAATTCTATTTATTATCATCAATTATAATAATATAGCAACATCATTTATGAAATGTTCAAATACACAATTATTTTGATGTAGTTACATAATGAATACCAAAATATGCATGAAACACATGTCTAATTTAATAAGGCATGACAACAAAACTAACAGCATAGAAATCGTTTTTTTAAAATTAATTCTTAGGTTCCAAGAATAATCTGCTATATAAGGGGAAGTATTTAATTAATTAACACAAAAAGATTGCATTCTTCTGTTCATAAGTGAATAATAAATTCATGAAATAGCATTTATTTCTTGGCTACTAAATGCATTTAAAATATTATTAACAGGTAGCAATCATAGATTACAATATATATATATATATATATATATATATATATATATATAT
>JAPMOQ010057095.1:145380-172019 GCA_026543055.1 Argiope trifasciata | reverse complement strand
ACACACACACACACACACACACACACACACACACACACACACACACACACACACACACACACACACACACACACACACACACACACACACACACACACACACACACACACACATTGAGCTTTATTATAAGTATAGACTTTTATTTCATTTTTTTACTTAAATATAAAACAATCTGAATTATGCTTTTACTTTAAGAAAAATGATCCTATAAGTCAAATTCTTTCAGGGAAAAGTATGTAATAGGATTATGAGCAATTTCTAAAATTGGAGAAGTTTAAAGTTCAAGTATTGGTTATAAAAGATTGCATTTAAATTAGAAAAATATGTTATTTTAAAACCAATACTAAGAATTTAATAATACTCTTAAATAATATTAAAGTCATAACATCATGTAATTTCAAACTGCTTAGCATTATTTTAAGACAAATAATTAAATATCCATTTCAGATGTAAAAAAGTTAAAATTTTAATGCAGAAATTTTTTAAAACATAATATTTACAAATAAAAGAAAGAAAATTTTAGGAATTGTGAATTATTTATCTGATAATTCTTATTAAAATTTTAATAAAATTTAATTTAATAATCATTTTTTTAAATTATATAAATGCTAAATACAATGAAATGGAAGTTAAAATTAAAAAAGTTAAAATTAAATAAAATTAATGGTATTAATTAATACAGTAATAGCAGAACAATATATTTTTTTAAATTTGACTAATCTAAATCGTTCTTCTTTAGTTACCTTATCTTTTACGTTAGTCAGTTTAATCAATATGCAACAACAAAATAATTATTATTTATAAGTTATAAAATAATAATGATAACATGACATTTTTATTTTATAATTATTTTCATAGAATTTTTATTATTTCATATTAGAATTTTTATTATTTTCATATTAAATTTACTTTTTGTTGAAAAAGGCTTTAAAAATGTAGTACTTTAAATTATTTTCTTTTTACCAACATTATGTAAATGTAACACAAACATATTTATTGGAAGTAATCTTTATTATTGACCTAATATACTATTAAGAACTATTGCTAATTATTAATTTTAAATCATACAAACTTTTAGATGTCAAATGATATATTTTCAAATAAAATTTTTAAAGCAAACTTTTTTTATTAAATAATCAAAAAAGTTTCAATCTTCATTAATGTTAGATAAAGTTATAATAAATTATTACAGTAAAAATTTGAATATTTTTTTAGCATTATGCCTATTTTTATCATAATTATCTATGACGAACCTTCATAAAAATACTTTAAAAAAAAAGTTAAGTCTTCAATGGAAAAAAAAATATAAAACCTTATATTAGAATTAATCACATCTATTAAGGTTTTCTTTTATTATTTCATTCTTTAGTTTACAATAATTTTTTAAATCTTTGATACTTTGCAGTTGAAAAAAAAATTGATACTATTTCACAAGGAATTATCTTTTATTGACTTTACAAGTATTTTATATCTTTTATGTAGTTATTCTTGTAATTGATATCTATAGCATTCCAGAGAATTTGTTCCTTTTTAATATCTGAGGGGTCATCTAATTTATCCAAATATTTGAAATAAAAATTTAATCTTAAATTTCAAAAAAAAATTATAAATAACTGCAATGTAAGACAATAAAACAAAATGAAAAAAATACTACAATAATATTTTATCCCATTACAGAAAACAGCAAAATCATAAATTATTTATGAAAACAAAGAATACTAAATTTAACATAATACATTTACTAAATAACTAACATCCTACTTTAATACATTACTTTTCTTAATTTATGGCAGGCAATATTAAAAAAACACACACTTTTTTCTTTGTTTAGTATTTTAAACATATACAACATAAAGAAAAAAAATTTTAGAATATTTTAGATTAAATTGCACCAATTATATGTTTGCCAAAATATCTAATATTAAAAATATAAATTTAAAAATTATTTAACTTTTTTATGAATATAAGACATTTTTAAAAAATCCAGAATCTTAACTGAATTATTACGGTCTTTATTTTTTCCTTTTTTCTTAAAGCTTTTTCTATTAAAATTCTATATGTTCATAAAACAATAAAAGGGACTTTTTTTAAAATAAAGTTTATATGCAAGATAATTAAAATATTGCACAACACAAAATTTGTTGTAAATGCAGTTGTAATATATTTTAAAATAAATAGTTCAACAATTTAGTAAATCAATTTGAACAATGGGAACTAAAATGCAAAAGTTAGGAATGAAATATTAGAAAATTAAGTTGCCTCACGTTATGTTAAATATGCAAGTATAACTAATATCTTTCAAAATCTTTCTACAAATCTTAAAAAAATCAAATAGTAAGCAGTTTAAATTAGTCTACATAGAAAAAACTAATTAATAAGACATAATGTACAGAAAAATTTAATGAAGTACTTTTATAATTAATTAAAAAGTTTATTCTGACACGAAATAAATACATAATTCTATTTCTTAGATGATATTATAAGAAAATAAATAAGATTAAAAAAAAATAATTTTAATAAATTTAATTTTTAAAACAAACCACATTTATTAATAGACAATATTGATGCATGTTTTTATTTTCATTAAGATGCTAATCATACTGCTTAAAAAGATTTAAGAAAATAAACAAATTTAGAAAGCAAAGAATTTTAATCAAAACAAAGACGGGTCTCCTATTAATATTTTGAAACGGGAAATTGCATTCATTTATTTAAGGAATTCAGTATTTGTGTAAAGATACACAATAATCAAATTTAAAATAAACACCAAATTTGATATTTTTTTTATGAGGTAATAAATATAAAATTAAACTTCTTGTTATATTTACCTCAAAAATTGCTCTAAGCGTTCTTGAATCTTCTCAGATTTCGGGGGCATTTTATCATTAGATTTGGGAACAACTTTTTTCGAACGTACTTTCTTAGATGAATTTAATTCAGGGGATGAATTAGATTTTGTATCATTAGAATTGGCTGGATCACTGGATTTACATCCCAAGCCATGATTATTTAGCAAGGCGTCTTTGTCAGTGTTAAGAAGGATGGATTTCTTCCTAGTGTTTTTACATTTCTTTGCTATGATGGGGACTCTTGATTTATCTTTAGATGATTGAACAGGTAGTTGTCTGTTTTCCAGTTTCATAGTGATAGCATTCATCACTAACAGAGCAACGTGTTTGATTAAGGAAAATTTCAAGAGAGGGTGATAAGGCAACCATCTTGAAAACAGCAATCAGCTGAGCAGAAAGCTAAGGGCGGAGTTATACAGCAGAACTTTGTTTGGGTTTCTAAATTTTTAAAGTTTTGTTAATAAATCTTTTTACCGTCAAACAAGTCTTTAAAAAGTAACAAAAGGAAATGCAAACAACCTTATATTTTTTAAAATTAAATTAATATCACAAAAATCCTTGTGAGTTTTGAAAAGGAGTAAAACTTTGTAATTAATTACGATATTGTGTTATAAAACAGCATAACTATAAACTTTTGTGTCATATAAAGTCATAATTTTTCAATAATTAACTTTCTGACGTTAAATTAACTTACGGGCATTTTTCTAAAATATTTATGAAATCACTCTTCTAATTGCTGAACGCGATTCTGAAACTATCTAATATCCTTCAGATATAGGAAAAAATATTATTAATGATTGCCCAAATCTTTTAAGAATAAACGAAATATTTATTGATATTTGCGAGTTTATTATTTTGCACGTCTTTAAATTAGCCCATAAGTATGTAGGTGTCGCTAGCACATTGACAAACGTGGAATAATTGTTTTAGCTTGCCTATGGCATTGTTAGCTATGGTATGTTGCTTGTCTAGTGAGTGTATTTAAATCTGTCAGGAAGAGCAGACAATTAACAAGTATTTATTATCAATTAATTTTAATAAAAAGCAAAGGCGATGGCCAAAACTTATGATTATTTATTTAAACTCTTATTAATTGGAGATTCAGGGGTAGGAAAAACGTGCATACTCTTCCGATTTTCTGAAGATACGTTTAATTCAACATTTATATCAACTATTGGTAAGTTACTTATCTCAACCAATACCGGTTATTTAATTGTTTACTATCGATCAGCCTATTTTGACATTCTTAAGTATATGGCAGATTAAATAAAGGGAGGTAATTTAAATCTTTTATATTAATTTTTCTTTGTTGACGTTGCCGTAAATATTTGACTTGATTGTTTATTTTCCTCATGTAAAAAATCCTCATTTAGATCTGACAGTACTAAGGTCAGATTTTAATACTGCTGCGGAGACTTACTAATTAGCTCAATTTAAATGTTATCTTTATGTTCTTATTATAATAGTTCAGTATTATATGTATTAATGATAATTTATGTAATTTTTTCCTGCAATTGATGAAGTCTGCATAGTTATTATATGTATTACTTTCCTTATAATATCTTATTTCATTAAAAAAAATTTCAACTATAATATTTTTCAGATTTAAATAAGAGTTTTATATTCTATAAATTAAATTGTATTCCATAAGTGAAAATATTTCTTTTAATTTTTAAACTTATTTTTTTGTATTAAAACTATATTGTTTTATGTAGATTTAGTATTCCTTTTACTCATTAAGAATAAAGAGAAAACTAAATTATATTGTGGTTATTGCTGAGTCTTTTACCTTTTCAACCATGTGAAAGTTTGTTTTATAGGTCATTGTTTCTTTTCAAGAAAAGATTTAAAAAATATTTAAAGTTTTAAATGATAATTTTGATTTGCTTGAATGCACAGTCATAATCCCTGATAAACTAAACCATAAAAATATTTTTTAAAAATTGTGTTGTTTTTAATAGAATGTAAATTAATTAGTTTTAATAGGATTATCTTGGGATAAAATTATCTGGCCATTATTTACGTAATCAGAATAACAATCAAAGATTGAAGGAAAGGCAATAAAGTAAAATCATAATTATATATATTACAACTATTTGATAGTCTAAATTCAGGATTTTATTAATTTTTTTGTAATGCATTGTTAAAATGTGTATTTTAGGCATGAAATTCAGAGATATAGTTAAAAATTTGTGTATGTAATACTATTACAAAATTAGTGTACTATTTAGGTAATAATTTTTACTTAGAAATGTATAAAAATTAAAATATTTGTATGAATATTGTCTGACAATTGAAATTTTTTTTAAATCTAAGTTGTTTTTTAATTTTTATTTATTAAAATATAATATTTTAAATTATGTAACCAAGAATATACTTATAATTATTGCAGTGCATTTTTAGTTTAGATTTTAATAAAGATTATGGCTATATTAAATTGAATAAGAATTTCTTGGTACTTTTTCCTTTTGATTAATTATCATGAAATTTAAAAGTTGCATATAATTCTATCATTCAGTAAAAAAAAAAAAAAATTAAATTTAAAAAAATTAAAAATATTTTTACATGCAAATTGTATTGTAACTTTTTAGTTTCAATTGTTCTTATATCTTTATTACAATTTATTTTTATATTGAAAATCTGAAATTGATCATGCAGTTATATTATTGAATAGTGAAAAGACCTTCTATTCTGAAAATTTACTTTGAATAAAAGTAAAATTCGAAGAAATTACTGTAGCAGCATATATAATTTGTTTTAAGTAATAACAATTTAGTCTAAATTTTGCATTAAAGATTTTATGTATATGTTTTTTTCCTAATTAGAAAGAATGGCAGCAATGGAAAATGTATGTTTGTCCCCCTAGTTATATAGTTCATATGTTACATAAAATGCTTTCAAATGATTAATTCTGTTATCTTCATATTTTTGTAGTTCTGTAAAAGTTACATTTATCTTCAAAAAGTAAGGATCATTGAATTTTATCCAGTACCTTTATTTATTTTGAAACCTGTGTATTTACTGCATGTCATCAGTTAATCGCCAAAGATAGGTTAATAGGATTGTTTTAGTAATAATGTTTGCTAGTAGTATATAGTTAAAATACAAGGATCTACTTTTTAAAAACATGTTACATGAAAAAATGTACTCTGAAATTGATTTTTGATTTGGTAGAAATTCTTGTTTGAACTTATCTGTAGCAGTCTAATAATTAAAAAAAAATCTTAAATGCTGAGAGTATAATTCACTAAAGTATCCATGTTAATACTATTCTTAATATAATAGAATTAATTTTCCCCATAAATAATTTGAAATGTGAAATGGAAAATTTTAATTTAATGGAAATTTTTAAATCGAAAATTTTAATTTATGTTTTCAAAATTTAGTTTGATACATTTTTAGAGAGTATAAAAGATAGTTTTTAAAATTATAGCTTACTTAATTTTAATAGCTTGATATCTAGAAATGATTAATGAAACCTAATTACTGTAGATTAAATCATTTTGAGAACTATTTGTTTTATGTTATTGAAGCATCTAATATGAATCTAATAATTAAATATAAACATTGAGAATGTCTTTTTATTTAGTCATTAAATATGACTAAATAAAAAGACATTATCAATGTTTATATTTAATTATTGCTGTGTTAATTTTTAAAGGCTTGTTTTCTAAAACGAACAAATACATAAAATGCAATATCCTTGGTTGTCGGCTTTTTCAGTTCAAATGTGTCATAAAAATGAAGAATAGGCACTTCAGGTCTAATGAGTACAAAACTTCTTTTTGCTCAGTTATGAGCTGTTTTATTTATAGCTTTCAGTTTTATTAGCTAGTTTTGCAATGAGACAATGACTTAAAGTTCTAGTCAATTTCTAAGTTTATGTCAAGTAAATTGCTTCTGTCTACCCAAAAATTTAGCAGATTGCAAAATTTCTGTGACTGACTGATTTTTTTCTCTTGTTTTTTATAGGAATAGACTTCAAAATAAAAACTATAGAGTTAGATGGGAAAAAGATTAAACTTCAGATATGGTAAGTAGAAAGTGAAATATTTTTTAAAAATTTGTTTCTTCTTAATTGTTTCACATATCAGATAAAATTATGTATCTACTCAAGCATTATTTAATTTAGTATACCATTAATGTATTTTAAATGATGTAAATAACTGCAATCTGTAAATGTTTTATCTTTATATTTTGACGGGCGTGTTTGGAATAAATCAAAATATTTGGGAGAAAGCTTATCTTCTAATTCTTATTTATATTAAAATTGGAAAAATATTTTTTTTTGTAATTTTGTTAAACTACTTTACTATTAGTTTTGTGTTGTTCTCTGAATAGATGTATTAAAAATATTATATGTATCTTTATATATTTGTGATTATTCTCTTTAAAAAAATTTGTTTCCATGTTGCTTATTCTAAGGCCATGGAAGCAAATATATGGAATAATGTTATGAATATCATTTTAAGCAAACATCAGGAAGTAATTAAGTATTTTCTTGCAATACTATTAAAAAAAATCCTACCTTTCTCTATATTTTTAATGACTTATTGGAACATCAATGATAGTTGTATATTAATATAGTTGCATATAATTATTTTAAAATTTATGAAATGCTTCAAATTACTTTAGCTTTCCATTAAAATTTTTGATTTCTAATGTTAAATAAATAAAGGAAACCCTTATAAATAATTTACAATTCTCAAATTCATTTGATTTACCTTAGTTTAATATACTACTCTACCCACCCTCATTCCCTAGGAGTAGAAAGTTCTCTGCAATGTTAGAAGTATGAGAAAACTAGTAGTGTGAAAATTAATATGTTACTAGATTCTTTTAAGATGTAACCATTTTTTATGTTGAAATATTTTGCTAATGTACAAGAAAAATATCTGATTACAATTAGAACCATTGAAACTTGTCTCCTTCAAGAAATAAACATTTTGTCTAAAGAGGAAAAGGAAACTGATAAAGTAGAAAAAGAAAAAGGATGCAGCTCTTTGTTGTAATGAAATTCAAATCTATTTCATTGTTGAATCAGATAATTCAAGCTTGTCTTTTTCTCCTATTGTGCCAGTTATGATAAGAAATTGCTTCCTTTGGATATTTATTCCTACATAAAATTTTCACTTTTATTTTTTAACAATAATTATATTTTGAATGCTCCTATCTAAAATGGTTTTTATTTCTTGGATATTTCTTTATTAAATAAATTGTCTTAAATGTTTGTATATATATATATATATATATATATATATATGTGTGTGTGTGTGTTTTATAATCCAATACATCATAGTCCTCAAATACTGTCTTTCAATTTGGTCATTTTTTTCATGTCACTTCAAAAATCTTGTTAATTTTTCTTATATCAATAAAGGATTTTGTTTATCTTTTCCAACTTAGCTTTCAATTTATATATATATTTTTAAAATAGAGCAATAATCATTTCCTTTTAATTTTAGCCTACCCAATTCTAGCTTCATATGTTATTACAATATCATTAAAATAATTACTTACTCTCCTCATATTATAATTATTTTATTACAAGTTAATAGTTCAACAGATTGAAATTTAATAAAATTTTATCTTTCAAATTCTTACAGTTAGCTTTTTTACTTAAAAAATAACAAATGACAAAATTTTATAATTTTTTCTATTCTGAACATCTGTTGTTCTTTTCTGTTATTTATTTTGAAATTCTAATTATTTCTGCACTACTTTTAATTTCATACATTTTAAAAATATTTTTATTATATCTATAAATAAAATGTTTTTGCAATACTAATTAATTGATGTAGCATCTATTGTATATTTATATTGTAAAAGGATTGATGGTAATACTTTAGGACCATTTTCAATGGAATGCAGTAGTTTAATTTTACATTGCTTATATATATAATAAAGTGAAATTGCTAATTGGAGGAGTTATAGTTCTCTGATTTAGGAAATACATGAACTCAAGAAGCATAATAAGAAATTCTTCTAAAATTATGTAATATTAGTATCTTGCTCAAGAGAATTTGTACAAGCCAATATTAGAGTTAATCAAAATGAAACAATCTAAAATCTTGACCAGCAGGCTGATCTCCAAAAGCTGCTAGTAATTATTCTAAAATACCCTTATTGTAAATTGCTTTTTTCATTATGCCTTATTTGCTACATTACTATACCAGTTATCCTTCGGATAACTGGGTAAATTATCCATGGAAATAATTTAAGGTAGCTTTAATCTAAATGAATGAAATGTATTCTGTAAAAGTGAATGAAGAATCGCTAGGAAATTTTTATAGATGAAATAGTAGATGTATGTAACATTTATATCTCACTTGTGTAGTGCAGAGCTAAGGGAAAAATTAAGAATGGCTGCAGTTCTCCTATTGTTACGAAAGTCTCTACAGTAAAAGCTAGTGATTTTGAAAATCTGATAACCAAACTAACAGAAGTTGATAGTTGTAATTAACAATAAAACATTAAGAGCATGAAATATTTATTTTTTAAAAAAAATTCTGCTCTCCACTATAATCATCATTTGGGCTGTGCATATCTCCCAACCTTTTCTATCAAAACCCCTCACTTTAACTGTGTGATATGACTGTAATTAAAATGCAAATATTTGCAATTTGATTAAATAGATTTTTTTTATTTATCCTCTTAATATTTTTTCAAATGGTAACCAATCATTATGAATAAAATTGCTCCAATATAATCGTTTTGATAATATGTGATATTTTAAAATTATTTTGACAATTTTTCAAATTATGCTTGTGTATTTTTATTTCCAATGAAAAATCCCCAAATGTTTTTAACTTTATCCTCTTCCTTCCATTTGTAACTTTGAACTGTGAATAATTATGCAGTAATTTAATATTGGTTCTAAAAAAACTAGAATATTATATACTACAAATGGAATTACTTTTAACTGCCTATAGTTTTATAAAGCAGTATTTTTAATAATAAGTGGATCCTAAATTTCTCCACAGTGACTAGAGATAATGTATCATTCTTTGAAGAGAGTAATAAAGGACATTTTTCATTACTTATTAACATTTAATGTGTTTTGAATTACCTAAATTTTATTAATAATGATTGCTTTTCTTTTTCATAGGGATACTGCTGGTCAAGAAAGATTCAGAACAATTACTACTGCATATTATAGAGGAGCTATGGTAAAAAGAAACTCTTTTGTTAAAGTGAATTTATTGACTTCAAATAAATAAATACTTTGTTTTTATTTTTGTCTTTATTTATTTTGTAGGGAATTATGCTTGTTTATGATGTAACAAATGAGAGGTCATTTGAAAATATTAAAAATTGGATTCGAAATATTGAAGAAGTGAGTTAATGCATTCTTCAAACTTCTTAAAAAAAATTTTTTTTTTGATTATTGAATTCATTGTGTATATTTATTTTGATGTATTTGGCATTATTAATCTTATAATTATTTTGGTTTTGTTTAGCATGCTTCTACTGATGTAGAGAAAATGATTTTAGGAAATAAATGTGATGTTAACGATAGGCGACAAGTTTCTAAAGAAAGGGGTGAACAGGTAAATTTTTGTACTCTTTTATTGTTCATTTAATATGTTTGGTAATTAAAATTCTGTAATATGCTAAATTTTTTTGAGTAGTTTTAAGAAAATCTTAGCATTTTGATTTATCTTTTCCTATCACACAAAATGTCTTAGTTTTCTTTAAAAATAATTTTTAATTGTATTCTGAAGAATCACATTAAGTTTTTAAGTTGTTGCAATCATAATATAATTAGTAAAAAATGGCAGTTCTATTTATTTTTTTTATTGTGCATAAAAACTTGATTGAATGAAGTACAAATTGCTGTAAATATAAAACATTTGCAGTTTTTTTTTTTTAATTTAAAATTACAATTAAATTCCCCCTACCAAAAAGCTTATTTGTGTCTTTTGAATTCAAATAAGAACTTAAAAAAAATATGTAAATAATATTTCTTAGAATTTTAACTACTTATTATATATCTTTAAAAAAAATCAATAATGCTTGGAATATGCTTCAAAAAAAATTCTTGCAGTCATATCTAATGGAGAAGTAAATTTGAGGATTAGACCTACGATATATCTGATTTTCATTATAAGCCTTTTAAAGGTAAAATTAAAATTTAAAAAACTGTTATAAACTTTAAATAATATACATACTTTTATATACAATATTCATAACTTATACGTTTTTTTAAATATTCAAATTTACTCAAATATTTGGATCAGTTTTCTTTTAGCTTTTAATTTTATTGCTTCATCCTGTTTCATATTATTTTAAAATATTTACTATTATAAAATATATCATATATTTTAAAATATTTTATATTATAAAATATTTATTATAATATAAAATATTTATTTTTTATATTATCTCCTGCATTTCTACTTTAAATTTAAAGCAAATGTTTTCTGGATTATATAGTCAGAATCTATCTTGAAATTCTGTCTGTATGACATGCAGTTCTTGCAATCAAGTTCCAGCAATACTTAAATAAAGAGCTTTTTAAAGAAAGTACCATTTTTCTCTTAATCTTATATAATAGGAGAAAAGTGTATTCATTCAATCTAAGAAAATTCAAAATTGGTCAGGTTTTCCATTGAATTCTATAATTAGTTCTGTATTAAGAGTGAATTATATTAAGCCTCAATGAATGCTGTTATATTAGTATTTTTTTTTAAATCATTTTTCTGTTTCTTTATTATTTGTCTCATGAAATGTTGTTGAATTTAATTTTCTGTTAATACATGTAGTGCTGTGTTTGACTTTGTTCATTAATTTTATCAGCACGTCTAAATAATAATTACTGACATAATATTTCTGATGGTTACTAAAATTTAATACTTGTGGGTGTTTATGGCTTTTTGGATTTATCACCTAAGGAATGAGAAATGTTATCAAGATATTTGTATTCTGTACGTTGGAGCTCACTAATGTGAGCATAATTTGACAATCGCTAAATAAATCAGAAGCTGTAAAGTTCCACAAATATTGGAAATTTTGCATATTCTTAATTTTATGCATGTTATTATTTAAATTACATGAGTTGAATAACAATGAAAAATTGTTTGCATTTGTTTAGAGATTTTTCATTCTGTGTATGAGTTCTTTATCCCATTAAGCGCTGAATGCTTTTTTTTTTTCCTTCTCTTTTAGCTCGCAATTGAATATGGAATCAGATTTATGGAAACAAGTGCTAAGAACAGTATTAATGTGCAAGAAGCATTTTTGTCATTGGCCAGAGATATTAAAACTAAAATGGAAAAGAAAATGGTAATTTTTATGCATTTTGTTAATCTGTTGACATTTTTAAAGTGCTTTTTTAGTTAATCTGGTTATTTAATTGCATTGAATCTGCCAATAGTAGAAATATACTTCATAAAAATGTACGTAGATAAATCTTGTTAGACAGTCATCTATATATTTTAATTACTGTGATGTTTTAACTTTGGGTAATATTTTATTTGAGTTTGCAGTTTATTATTTAAATTTTAAAAACAGTCAGAAATTTCTGTTCAATCTGAGCTAATTGCATATGTAAATTTGTTATTGTGTTATCATTTTTTAATCATAAATTGTTAAGTAATCATTTTTAAGTTCCTGTACTTTTTTTAAACATGGCTATAAAATTGATACATTTTTAAGTACTCTTTAAGATATTTATATAAAGCTCAATTTAATTGAATAAAAATTTAATAGTTTTTCAAAGAATAATAGTTTAATATTCTTAATTATAATTAAATAGTTTTTCATAATAATGCATTCTGCTAATGTATCATAAATCCTCATCAGAAAGAATATTAATTACTTTTTCAAAAGTAGTATAATTGATGAAATTTTTAAATATAAATTAGTATAACAATAAATTTTCTTTAAATTCTGTTTAAATTTATGATCATTATAATTTTGTTTTATTTTACTAAATTTTAATTGGCATTTTAAATAAAATTCTTTTCTGAAATATGATAGAAACATGCATAATAAATTATGTAAATAATAAAAAAGCTTTGTTTTAGCTAATTGCAATCATGCTGTCATTTTTCTGACTAAAAAATATCCAAAAGTTTTGCCAATAAATCTAGTACATAACATACCCAGTTAGTAACGTGTATAATTTATGAATGATCTTGATAGGTTTTAAAAAAAAATTTATTTATAGTACTTGCAATGAATATCCATTGATCATTATTCTTTTTAAGTTATAATTGCAAGTTATATTAAGTCACCTTAATTTTGCTTTCCATTCATTATTTTGTTTCAAAACTTCATTTCAAAAACATTTAAGTTCATTTTAAAATGTTATTTTTTCACTAAATGATATTTTCATCTCTCAAATGCTGTTTGCTGTCTGCTTTCGTATGAAATGCTGTTTGTTTTTAGATATAAAGATTCCACTTTTTTGCTCTTCCCTATTATATTTATTGATTAATAAGTGGTTGATTGTTATTATTGGTTGGATATAGTATATATTATTCAACCAATAATACTATTAAAAGAAAAAATCTTAAATATCAGTATATAAAAATTAGCATTAAAAAATTGTAAGTTTGCTATTGCATATCACCATCCTACAGAGTAAAATTGACTAAAAGAAATAAATAGGCACAGGATTCTGAAATTAGATATATTTATTACAGGGATGGTAGAATGTATGTATTATTCAAATATTTTATTTATATTGTTTATTATTCTATATAGGAAGCTACCCAGCCATCCAAGACGTGTGGTCATCAACTGAAAGCAAATGAACCAGTTCGAAAATCACGGTGGTTTTGTGGTATTCTATGACAAACTTTAAAACTAATTTGTGTATCAAATCAATTATATTCAGTATCATAACTGTTGTACATAAGAAAGGAATAGGTGTGAAAAGTGGTAACCTGAACAGATTCCAAGGAGTTGTACACATAATTTACTGATATATTTTTGTATGTTGTACATATCAAAAGGCTTTGTCTTGCTGGTGAGTTTCAAGCTTCATTTTGTACTTGTGGCTTTAGAATGTGAACATGGCTAAAATTGTGAACTGTACTTAATTATGAATTTCTGTATTAATTCAGTGAGAATTTTGCTTATGATACTCCCCATTATGACGGTTTGAAAGGAATAAAATTTATTTTGTATAAATATTTTCTGGATTTATACAGATTCTGATCTATTATTAGCTTGAAGCATTCTATTTCAAAAAATTTCTGTAGCTTGATATTATGATTGTTCCAATAAAATGCTTTATATGTTGTTTTCTGTTAATAAAACAGATTATGTATTGCATTAAAAATTGTTGTCGATTATGAAATGTAATTTTATAGTTGTAAAGAGATTTTATGTCTCTCTTTGAACTTTATTCATTGAGTTCGTTTTATGAACTCATTTTGTTATGTGTTTTTGAAAGAAAAAATATGTCAAGACTTTATTCAGAATTTATGATTGTCATATTTAATAAATTGATTTTAGCATTTTATTTGTATTTGTTTCATCCTAAAAATGAATTTGTGTGAATGAAATTCTTTATGATTTTAATTTGACAAATTTTAGTTGAATTCTTTAAATTAAATATAAAACAAGTGCTTGTATTATTCTAAGTAAAATTGTTTCACGAAGGAGATTTTTTTTTTCAAACATATTATTTGATTTTTTAATATATATAATCTCAAAAAAAAAATGATTTTGGTTTGTTTTATATTTTTATTCAGTACAAAAAAAAAAAAAAGAAGAAAGGAAGAATTACGTAGTAAAATTATGTTTACTTGTACAGGGATTTTCTGAACAAAGGGAGGGAGCAATTGTTTTATGTCTTTATATGTCCTACAAAAATATTCTTGATTCCAGAGAGAAATCCAGATAAATTACTTTTTTTAACATTTTTTTAAATTATTTGTTACAAAATTTATTTTAAAAAAATTTAGAGCTTTTCTTTTTTTTACCTTGATTAAAATAATCATCTATTAAAATTAAGGTGCCTATTTTTCTTTTCTAATTATTATTATTATTATTTTTTTTTTTTTGTATATTTTCCTTATTGCAAAATTAGGATAAAGTTAATTATAAGTCGTCTGTATGAATTTTTATCTTTTGCATAATTTATGTCGTATCAATCATTTCTTTATATGAACATGTGAATAATCTCTTTTCAATGCTGCCGTTTTATTAACTGTGGTTTATGTTCTTTGCGAAATGAATATATGTACTTCATAGTTTTTATTTTGAGGCTATAAATTGTTTATGGGGAAAGAAATGTTTTGTTTTTAAAAATGAATTTCAATTGAAATATTGTTATATAAAAAGAGAAATTTATATTTGTTATGTATTAAATAAAAAATTTTGCTGATGTATAAATGACATTTTTTTAATCGTTTAATTCCATTCATGCCTATATTAATAAATAAGAATTATTGAAATAGTTAAACACGAAAGTTTTTTGTATTCAATATCCTATCACCATTTTTGTGTGAATTTCATGTTTTCAAATAATTTTTTTTTGATATTTTTAAAGCTTATTCTTTGTTTTACTTTAAGTAAAAACATGAATCTTATTAATCGAGTTATTATCAAAGTTATAAAATTTAAAGAAAGTAAATAATAAAAGTAATCAAAGAATGTTGTACTTCAGCTAATCAATTACTATTTCATGCTGAAATACATCCCCCCCCCTTTCCTTTCATCTCATGTGCATTTTATATTTTCTTTGTTCAAAAAAGTTATTGAGTTAAACAAATAGTGGTTATAGATATAAAATTTTGAATAATTAAATTAATTCTTCTCAGCTTTTAATATTTTATTTAAGATAATTCTTTTTCTCTTAAATATTATATATCTTGCACCCTTTTTTTTTAATGTAGTGCAATTGTCATTTTGATATATGAAATTGTATTTAGGAAGATCTGAAAGAAAATAACTGTACAAATTCTTCATACTTCTTTGAAGAATATAAAATTGTATACTCGAGTGATAAAAAATAACTACAACCATCTATAGTTAGAGGTATTACATGTTGCTAAAAATGATAGCATGAAATGCTAAACATGAAATCTTACTGTATTTATATATTTTGACTTTTTTGTAAATTATTTCATCATGCCTGAATTGAAATATTTATTAATATTTTATTGAAAAAAGTTATAATTCTTATTTTGATTGGGATATTTTAATGGATTAAATTATATAAAAATATATATTTAAAAAATGTTACAGTTTACAATTAAAGTGAGAATACATTTTGAGAGAATCGTTCATCGAATTGTCAGTTGTTTAAAATTTTAAATATATTCTACTTAAATTCTCACTTGTTATTTTAAGACACAATCCTTTTTGCTCTCTTTTAAGATTTAAAAAAAATGAATTTATAATCTGTTAGTCTTTTTTTATGTAAATTTTTATTTGTGTCTATTAATTTTTCACATAGTAAATTTGCCTAGATGCTTAAAAGTCAGATTAAATTTTAAGTGCAAGAATGTTAAGGGATATAAGATATCTGTTCTTCCATAATTATTATTGATCCATTTCAGTGGTAATCATTACATATGAACTTCAAAACCATGAAATGTTTTATTGTAGTTGATAATTATGCTAAATATCTAAAAATTACCTATACATGTATTTAAAATTGCACATAGATGCTTTTATTCTAGCAGAAAGCTATTGTATATTGAATTGGAGTAAAAATGCATTAAAACATGAGCAATGTGTGTTTAAATTGTACAGAAGAATTTTAATAAAAGCCACTGAAAATCTGTTGGAATTTTTCAATTTCATTTTGTGAAATTAACACAACTAAAAATTAATTATTAAATATTAAAACTGTGATGTAGATTAATATTCATAAGTTTCCCATATTTTTAGTTATAATATTACTAACATCTAATGAAATTATATATGTATTGCAATAATACTGATTTCTGTACCATTAAACCTAGATTGCTTTGTTATATTCATTTATTCTCCTACTAATTTTAAGCAATTTAATAACAATAAAAAATAAATAAAAGATTGCTGTATTTTATTTTCATTAATCAAATGTCTCTATTATATTAGAAACACATGATTTAATAAAATATCCTGTTAATCCACTTGCCTCTAAAAAATAAAGCATCAGTTGCACAAATATGTTTCATTTTATTAAAAACCACAATTATACTTTCTAAAAATGCATTAAAAATAAATTTATTTCCAAGGAAATTTATTTATTATTATTTTAATGTTCTCCAACCATAAGTAAGTAGCATTCTTTATACTAATTAGTGTGGGTGGGGATGGCCTTGTGCCTAGATCTTTCTGCAGTCTTAAAGTGCTCCTAATTATCTACTTAAATTACTAAACCATTCTATTTCACCCCTCTTTCTCATAAAAGATCTTGAATCAATATTTACATTGTTTCAATTTTAACATTTATTTTTGTACACATTAGAAACTTTTTCTATAGCATCATGGAGATGATCATTTGACCATGGTTCAAAATTAACAAGGCTCCTTCTGTCATTATACTTGTATTGCTTTCTAATTTGTTTATTTAAAAGCATAATATTCTAATTGCTTTATGACCCGTTATTGGCTTAGTTGCTCAAATGCTTTACAAGAATAATAGGAGCATAGCTCCATTCATAAATTATTAGATTTTAGTTAAAATAAATTTGAAAGATATAATTTTTAAATAATTATAAATACACACGAATATGTTACATTTCAGTGTTTATCCTACTTGTGTATGCACACACGCTCAAAACATTCACCACATGCCAATTAAAGTGTTAATCAATTGAAATAATCTCCCATTCACTTGTTATATAAAGTAATCATCTTTATGATATATAATTAGCAATGTTATATAATTATCTTTTACATCTTCTTATGTCGTGAAGATAAAGTAATGAGAAAAGGAAGATGCAAACCATTGGTGGTCGTGACGGTACGTTACACGTTTATAAACGATCTGCCACCGATTTTCGCTAGTATTAATGTAGCATGGCGCGTTTTGTGCTGAAAAAAAAAATACAGAATTCAGTTTGTATGGGTTTTCTTCCCCCGGTTAGATCCAAATTTGGCACAGTTCTACATTATTTTTCCAGATATGAAAATGCATTTGTAATCTTGATAAATCTGAATGCTAAATTTCATCTATATATATCGCTTTACATTTTTTATTTCATTGCATTCACTTGCGTACGGATGCACCAATTTATTTTTGACGGAATTTCGTTCCACAATTTTGATAAAAATCATTAAAATTACAAAAAATGTGTTGCTCTAGGTCAATGTATTTCTGAGTGGTTTTCCTAGACATAGAAGGAAGTTTGAAATGTGTTAATGCAATACTATTTCAACGTGTAATACGTTTTTACACGACTTCCCTTTTATAAGAGAAAATGAAAAGCATTTACGAATAGTAAAAGAGGATGTGTGTAAATATGGCATTCCATAGGCCAGACTGTTTGACCTAGAGCTACCAAATTTGCAACGGAAATACTTTGAAAAAGGAAAATAGTGCACTTCAGATCATTTTTTAAAATTTGAATTAATTAAAAATTATATAATGATTATTATTTTTCCGCTATATCTTCTGAAAATATTTTTGTATGTAATTTATTTTTACACCATTTTAAAAATATACCTTTTTAATAAAAATTTAATTTTTCTTAAAAATTTTATCAGTTTTTTTTTTTTTTTTTTTTTTTTTTTTTTTAAAGAATAATAATAAAAAAAAAATCGAACTTGAAAGTTTGAAGAATTTTCAAACTTCCTTCAATAATAATAATAAACTTTTTTTGTGGGGGGGGATAGTATTTGTTTATAGATCGATTTATCTGTGAATACAATAGCAATTTGCTTTGAGCCAGAGGGAATAAATTTGTTTTATGGCTTTTACACCTAACTTGTAGATTTCTATCAAATTTGGAACGAAATCCATTTAGAATAAACCTGTGCACTTGGCTATTCGAGAGCAAGATAACGTAGTAACTAAAAAATAAAAAGCGCAAAATAGATAAAATTTGGCATGTTTATTTTCTATGTAGATATGTATCAAATTTTGAACCTCATCGGATAGGGCATTGACTGTCTCTAGGTCTGCATTTTCATATGTCTACAAACACTTTAACTCAAAAATGCAATAATTTAATGAAATGAAATTTTGGTACATGATCTTGCTTTTACGAATTCTGTTCAAGTAGTTCTAGGTCATTTTTTAAAAATCAGTCTGAACAAAAAAATAATTCAAAACATACAACCGTTTTTCTAGTAGTTGTGTATGCGCCGCATTCCAGAGATTAATAGTTAGTTTAGTTATATTAACGCCTCGTTGTAAAGCAACATTCAGGCTATTTTGAGACGGACCTCGTAATTTTGAACCAAGGTCAGATGACGAGGACGACACTTGAACTGGCACCCCCTTCTCCACACCACAATAGTAGGAGGACGTTTGACCTGACAGATTTAACGTGTAAGAGACCTCCTCACACGGCGGTTTTTCGGTGGAATCATGTCTCGTACCTGAAACCCTCCTGTTCCGAAGCCGAGACCTTACCACCAGGCCACCGCGGTCTATCCAAGGATTAATAGCAAAAACAGAAAGAGAATTTCATTCCAATTGACTCTTAGCAATTGTTCGGGAAAGAATATGGTTAAAAAGTACAACCTTCATTTTAGTATACTACATAGCAAACAATTCTCACGAGCCAGACTTTGAAAATAAAAACTGGTTTAATTAAAAGTAAAGCTGGTAGCATTCACGGCCTTGCTCAAAATCTAAAATTTTATACGGGAATGGAAAGTAATAATACATTTATCAGAGATAATGCGAGAGATTCAGGAAACCACTTCCATTAGTTTAAAGACATTTTTTTGCATAATTTTCAACAATAAATTTCATTGTTGGAATGATGTTCAAACTGTTCACATTGCTTCGTCAAATATTTCATCCTTCTGTTGTCCTTCATTGTTAAAGCTAAGGAATTCTACACATTATCTGAGCAATTCAAACGCTTTATCAGAAAATGAAATTACATTATCACAAAAGAAAACGTGTTATTTGAAATGGATGGGTGATGAAGTTTTTAAAGACACTTTTATGTTACGGAAATCAATTCCGATAAAGAATCATTTGAACAATAAATCTATCAGGTTGACAGCTTTTAATATTGATCTCAAATTGATGTTTAAAAATACTTAGTACGGAGAATCTTAAACATCAAAATATACAGATTTAATTAGAATGAAACATAACTAATATTCAAGCCAGCTAATTGGGCGTCATTAAATTGCAGGCATCGCCTGACTTTATTAAGTGAGTAAACTAGCAGTTAACAGGTCTTTAGATTTAAGTGAGCTAATAAAGACTGTAATATCTAAATATAGATGTTAATAGTATAATTTTCCTCTTATGTCTAAAATATTCAAGGTAAATATACTATTATAAGCTGCATTAAATTTTAATTAATTTAACAGCTAATGCAAAATGTTTTAATTTCTAATTAATCAGTAATTTGATTCTTTTTTTTATGGTTTCTAGAAATATTATAAACATAATAAAGGTCGCAAATTATTTGAATTTATTTTGTTTAATGAAAAATGTTTTTAATTTCGAATTACTCAACAGTTTGATTCCCCCCTAATTCCTTGAAGTTCATGCAAAAATATTTTTGAATCTTTAATTATTCGAATCTGTTTCGAATAATTCTAATTCAAAACAAAACACTTGTACTCTGAATTATGTCAGTTTTTTAAATTTGTCTGTATTTTGTGTTCTAAATTATTTTATTTAAATCCTTAATTCGCGAAAAATTTATTATTGTAAGATTCATTCACTCAAAAACGGAGTAAAAAGTAATTAAATTTGAATAGATTAGATGGAAATTAGATTATTTTAGATTTATTGTTATATTTTTGTAGTGGATGACACTTGATGTTAATACAGTTTTTTTTAATTATCAAATATTAATTACTTAAATACATTTTTCCAATAATGCCTATTTGGTCGCCACGTTCTAAGATTACTGATGCGACACCCGATCATAAAAAATATCAGATATATACAAATGTAAGTAAATAAGTAAGAAAGGAATGAAATTTTTTTTATATTTGCTTTTTATTAAAAATTAATTGTTAGTATCATTAACTTAAAGTCATTTTTTTCTGGTTGTTTTTATTTTTATAGTAATTTTTTTAATTCATTTTTTTTTCTTTTTAATAAACTGAATTTTTATTGTCGAGTCCATTTGTTTCAAATGTGGCAAGTTCCACCTTATAATGAAGGCAGAGGAATTCATTCAAGTTTATTACTGATTAAAAATTCAGATAAATAGTTATATTAAAATTGTCAATAAAATATAATTGTACAGAAAAAGAGATTTTTTTTTAAAGAATATATTTCAAGAATATAAGTTTTGCATTTTCTTTTATTCAATTTCAGAGGAATATTTTAAAAATTCACGATTTAAAATTATTTATTTATCCAGGTTTATTTCATTATTACATAAGTAAAGTTAAAGTAAAAATTTATTCACCAAAAAATTTTTTCTTCTCCACATTTTTTTCTTATTTAATTTATATTCTTTCCATTTTTTTTCTTCCTTATTTAATTTGTATATTGAGGAACCCAATCAATGGTGACTTTTAAACTATAAAAGAATGCATAATTTCCATCTGTCAAAATTTTGTTAGAATAGAAAAAAATTATATATTATAAATTTTTTTTAATGTTTCATTAGAAAAAGTAACCTCCATTGTATAAGGCTGAATTAGAAAATATTTAGTTTGTGCCAAGCAATAAAAAAAAAAAGTGACAAACGAACATAATATAGATGCAAAATGAACTTAAATACAACAAAAAATAAAAAAAGTATTAAACTATATTTGCCTAATGCTTTTTCTTAGTTTTAAAAAAGTTATACACATTAAATAATTTTCAGTAAATATTTAATTGCAATTTTTTATTTTAGTAACAAATTCTGAATTATCACTTTTTTCAAAGTTTTAACTATATAATTATCGTTATTTCAGCTTTGAATTACTATACATTTTAGTTAAAATAAGATTTTTTAAAACATATTTACAAATATGAAAATATCAAACTTCATCTTCACATTACTAAAAATACCCCACAAATTTAATTTCTGAGCAAAAAAAAAAAAAAAAAAACTCCCAGCTAATATATGCTTTGAAGGAATCTGCAGTCGTACATTTTTGGAACATCTTTTTACATCTCGATTCACTCGATTTAATAGATTAGTATCCTATTCTAGAGCACAATTTATGAATATGTACTTTTTAATTAAAATCTAAACAACATTCTATTAAAATGTGTTTTACATTCTGCTCCCCTCCCTTCTTAATGCATATATTTTGAAATGAATTTATACCCAGAAAGATGATGATAATGCAGAAGGAAAACAAGTAATCAAAAATATTAAATAGAAACCAAATTTATCCTTAAATGTTCCCTTATAATTAGAATTAAGTACTATTAATATGACGTCACATTTCTTATATCAATTAATTCACATGCATAAGAGCAATATGCCAATACAGTTAATAGCTTAGTGCTTATATAAATATGGAATTATATGTTCAATTAAAAAAAATATGTTATATTTTAACAAAATGGACTATAGCACATTTTTTAAGCCTCAATATTATTTGCATATACTTTTTAATATTGTTTTAATTATTATTTAAAGAAAGAGATGAAGATCTCCAAATTAAAATAAAATGTCAAAAACTTATATGCATTTACATTATACACATTAAAGGTACAACATTTGAAAGGTACCTAAAATAATGATGCTATATATCTATTCGAAAATATTTTACAGCATGTGTCATGAATATAAAGTTAGAAGAGAATTTTTTATTCTTTTTTGAATCAAACACAACAAATATTCCAGTAAAATCAAAAGTGCCAAATAATTAATAAATATGGTAATAATTCACACATATAACTAAATTAAACGAGTGAATAAATCTATTTATTTAGTACAAGTGCATTTGAATACAATATTCAAAAGACCTCTTCATAGCATGAACATCTCTGCTGGCACAGATACACAATAAAAGATGAACAAATGTTGTTATGAAACATCATTCAGTTTAATAATGTTATAATGCTTTAAAATCAACAACCAGGCCATGCTTCTTCTCTATTTTTCCTCATCGTGAATGTTATTTTATTCGTCATATCTTCATTATAAACTGCTTTACAGATTTCAATATTTACACGACGGCGAGTTTGCCATGGTTTTTCGTAATACAAACGACGACGATAGTGGGCAAAGACGCCTTCTGAGCTTAGAATTCTGTTCAGAACACTAACAGCTCCATCCACATTTTTATTTTTCACCAGCACTGTTCGACTAATAAACTGTACATGACGAAGATGGACCATTTTAATGGGAATTCAAGGATATATATAATTATAAAATTGCCGGCCAAAAACACTTTAACTGCAGTTTTGTTTATAAATACATCATTCCACAGTTACAGTTAGAAAATAGATAGCCGTAATTACAGAAATTTTTCCCTTAATAAATGTAAAATTAACTCCGTAATTCATGTTTTTTAGAATAACACTCGATTAATTATTTTTATTTTAATTGTTAATACAATTTTAGATACTGTATGAGCATTTTGATTGAATTTTAATGTTAGAATAGAATTTCGGATTATTTGAACTAAGTTTAATTGATCTATGCTATCAAGATTATTCAAAGGAAGCAAGAAGACGAAAAAGATACGTTACTTTGTCCTTGAAGAGAGTAAAGCTTAGGTAATTTATCTATGTTCGTTTTTATTTTCTCATACATGAATTATGCAAAGAGAAAGTTTGCGCAGGGTCTGAAAAATGGTCCTCAGGTCCTTATTTGCAGTATTCACTATGAACTTCTAACTTATAAGGAGATCAACGACAACAACCCTGCCATTTCTTTAAATTTTTATACGATTATACTTTGCTTTATAGTCGAGACATCAAGTGAGTTGTGTTGATAATAAATTAAATTCTCATTGAAAAGCAAAGGCTGTTTTAATTTCAAAAACTGATCGTATTTCTACATTGCCGAAATCTTCCCAAAAATATTCTTGCTTCCGATGCTTACATTTTTGAACTAGTTAAAAAAATTAATTTTTACGATCGAAATTATAAAATTATATATATATATATATATATATATATATATATACATACACAGGGTGTCCCAAAAAGATTGAAACGCGCTTTGATTCTTTAATCGTTAGAGATAAGTAGGTGATGTAATTTGAAAAAATGTTCAAAATAAGATAGGAGAGAAGATTACATTAAGAAAAAAAATTCACCTATGAATTTTAAAAAGTTACACTTTGTAAATTTTTATACAACCCCTCTATGGAAATTTGGTCAATTAAAAAGTTTTTTCTTTCCATTCCAGAAGACCATTAAAAAAACTGCATAACTGTATCTTTAAAACTTTTTGAATAATAACACAGAAAAAAAATTGACTTATGTCACTTTTCCATACCACTTGAAAGACTTTTTCGTCGGTGAAAATAGGGACCATATTCAAATTGATAATAGAAATTCTTCGATCAAAAAAGATAATAAGTGTAAAAGAAATCCAAAATGGCATTTAAATAAAGTCCTTATTGATAGAGTTAAACAGTTTTGACAACATAAGATTGTAAGAAGTGTAACATAATAATAATAATAATAATAAATAAATAAAACGAAAATACATTTAAAAACACACGAATCATAAAGCATTCTCAAAATGTTTTCCATCAACACCAATACATAATTGGGCTCTTCTAATAATGCTCCTGTATATATTTTGGAGTTCTCCTCCTGTAATATTATTGCATGCATTAATTATCTTTTGTTTAAGGTCAGTTACATTCAGGGGGCGAGTATTATAAACTAACGTTCGAAGCCGACCCCAAAAATAAAAATCGAGTGGAGTTAGATCAGGAGATCTGGGGGGGGACATTCTGTGGGTCCATTCAGACCAATCCACTGTTTATTAAAGCTTTCGTTGAGCCAGTTTGTTACATTTATAGCCTTGTGTGCAGGCGCTCCGTCTTGTTGAAAATACATTTTTTTTACTAATGACAATGGTGTCTTCTCCAAAATATATGTTACTATGCCATTTAAAATAGGTTGCAAATATTTTAAAGCTGTAAGTGTTCCTTCATAAAACACTGGACCAATCAGTTTTCCGTTCCGAATTCCGCACCATACGGACACAGGAAACTTTCTCTGGTAATGTATTTCTTGCACAAAAAAGGGTTTTGTATCATTCCAATAATGATCGTTGTGTGCATTTATGTGTCCATTTTCCGTAAAAACAAACATTCATCAGTCCACATAATGTTCTTGACAAAGTTTGAATCTGTGTCCTGTTGGATTAATAACCAATTGGAGAATGCTACACATCGGTTAAAATCAGAGGGATGGATTGCTTGAAGTCCATGAATACAAAATGGATGCCAATTGTGTTTTTCAAGTATTCTATGGATTGACGTCTTAGGCAATCCTCTAATTGCACTTGCTTTTCGAATGCTTGATCGTGGGTTGGAAGAAAATTATGCAATAATATCAATTTCTTGGTCTTCATATTTCTACCAAGGCCAGGTTTTGGATTAAATGAACCTGTAGTTCTCAATCTTCTCATCATCCGATAAACAAATGTACGTGAAATTTCAGGCCGTCCAAATTCCCGAGCACTTTCTGCATTATTTCTATTGCAAATAGAATAAATCATTGCTAGTTCAAATAGTTCGTCATTTGTTAAAAGTACCATAATGCAAAATTAGTTACAGTATTTTTACTTCGACAATATGAAACTCAACATCGCTGAATGATTTCTAAATTTTATTTTGATATGCACGAGGAAATCTTGGTTGAGTTGTACAGGAAAGAAATAATATTGGAACTAAATAAGTAAATTGAAAAATAATTGTCTGCATTTCATTAAGTAACTTGAAAATAAAAAAAAACTTTAATATACACGTATTAGAAGCGGCTAAATTCCAGTTAAATGAAAGGCAAAAATCGTCTGGCAGTTAATTTTTTAGAATGTCGGTTTGACAAAAGTGTGATGAATTTGAAAACAATTAAAATTCTACCAGACTAATTTAACAGTATTTTTCTTTTTTATAAATTTTGCTATAAAAATCTGTCAAATGGCTTTTATTGATTTTCAACGAAATCTTATAAAATTTCTAATGTAAATTTAGAATACATGGCATAAAATTACTTGCCCCTGATAAGATTAAAACAGAAGAAAATTCTGTAACTGTATCGTGAATCCACCGTAAATACGTAAAAATGTGTTTTGTAAATAATATAAAAAATTTATGTGTTTATAATTTGTTGCAAATTTACATTTCCATTTTGGTATATGGTCACTAAAAACAGCATTCAATTTTCAATTACGCATAACTCACTCAATTTTAAAGATACAGTAATGCAGTTTTTTTTAATGGTCTTCTGGGATGGAAGGAAAAAACTTTCTAATTGACCAAATTTGCATAGAGGGGTTGTATAAAAATTTACAAAGTGTAACTTTTTAAAATTCATAGGTGGATTTTTTTTCTTAATGTAATCTTCTCTCCTATCTTATTTTGAACATTTTTTCAAATTACATCACCTACTTATCTCTAACGGTTAAAGAATTAAAGCGCGTTTCAATCTTTTTGGGACACCCTGTGTATGTATATATATATATACCCTGTACACACACACACACACACACACACACACACACACACACATACACACACACACACACACACACACACACACACACACACACACACACA